>OZ030011.1:43914747-44132247 GCA_964023405.1 Apodemus agrarius
TGGCGGTTCCTCAGAAAATTGGGCATGTTACTTCCAGAGGACCCTGGCATACCACTCCTGGGCATATACCCAGAGGATTCCCCTGCATGCAATAAGGACACATGCTCCACTATGTTTATAGCAGCCTTGTTTATAATAGCCAGAAATTGGAAGCAGCCCAAATATCCCTCAAAGGAGGAATGGATACAGAAAATGTGGTATATTTATACAATGGAATACTACACAGCAATTAAAAATAATGAATTCATGCAATTTGTAGGTAAATGGTTAGACCTGGAAAATATCATCCTGAGTGAATTAACCCAATCACAAAAGAATGCACCTGAAATGCAATCACTGATAAGTGGATATTAATGAGCCCAGAAGCCCTAAATACTCAAGACACAAATAGCAAGTCAAATGATTCCCAAGAAGAAGAAAGGAGAGGACCCTGGGCCTGTAAAGATTGCTTCCAGTTTAGTAAAGAAACCGAGGGGGGAGGGGGAATTATTGGGGAACAGATGGGGGGGAGAGGAACTATGGGAACTATGGTGGGTGGGAACTGGGAAAGGGGAAAGCCTTTGGAATGTAAACATAGAATATAGAAAATAAAATTAAAAAAAAAAAAAAAAAAGAAATCATATTGGATGCTGGGCGGTGTTGGCGCATGCCTGTAATCCCAGCACTTGGGAGGCAGAGGCAGGCGGATTTCTGAGTTCGAGGCCAGCCTGGTCTACAGAGTGAGTTCCAGGACAGCCAGGGCTACATAGAGAAACCCTGTCTCAAAAAAACAAAAACAAAACAAAACAAAACAAAACAAAACAAAACAAAAAAAATCATATTGGAAAAACACCATAATTTTTCCTTTGCTCCTAGAATCCTCAGAGAGTGGCGATCTACCACCAATATCTTACATGCAGTGTACCTGAATATTAGAAACCCTGCCGTGTCCAACCCCACTTCAGTTTTGGCATAGTAAGGCACTTCTTTCCTGTCCTCCTCTTTGACTACTCCTCCTTCTTGCCAATATTTCAGGGGTACTCTGTACTCTACCTTAACTTTAATATAAGGGTGAATGTCAGCTTAAGGACAGCAACTATACATTCTGTCCTTTAAAAGCTATTTTGGGACACAGCCAAATGTCAAGACATCATTTAGGTACAAGCTTAAACCACTGGACATGCATCTCATCTCAATAAAATGTTGCTAATCTTTCTAAATGGTCTTGCTTTGTCCGATGCACCACTACAACGAGTAACAAAACTTAGCATTACTTCTCTCACTACGTGTCCTCTCATTAATATCACAGATGCTCTTCAATTACTCTTCCAGACACAGGTTTATTACTGTTTGAAAAAATATACTCCAGTGTATTTAATATCGACAATGATACTTCAAAATATATTACTATATTTCAGGAGTTTTGGAGTGCTTAATTCCAGTTATCATTTTCTCAATAAATGAAACTTGACAAAAATTTGTACACACAGGTTGCATAAAACCTAGTCATCTAAGATGATGACTCTGAAGTCTTTTATGAAAATACTGGTGTGAAACAATATTTTTTTTAAATCTGGAATTAACATGGAAAGAACTGGGCTTCTTTGAAAGCATGGCTATATTTCATTCTGGCCTTCTTTGTCTCCATGAAGTCTTTTTTGGTACCTAAAGATATATTAGTTTAATCACTCAC
Source organism: Apodemus agrarius (assembly GCA_964023405.1). Lineage (NCBI taxonomy): Eukaryota > Metazoa > Chordata > Mammalia > Rodentia > Muridae > Apodemus > Apodemus agrarius. The sequence goes on from OZ030011.1 coordinate 43,916,420, forward strand.
AAAACATTTGGAAATAGCTACTGCCTTTACAACATTTGCAAGTCACATGGGTCATTGGTTAAAAGAACATGAGGTGCAAAAAATGTTTCCATATGCTAGAAAATAGCTCCATCAGTTTAATAAGACAAGAGGAAAGTGTCGCTATTTTGCAAATGAGCAGTAAGCTGTGAAAGACATGAGGAACCTTCAGGGTAAACTATAAACATCTCAGAAACCACATGAGATCACCTCACAAAACAGGAGTATAGATAGCATAGCGTCAACTGTTATTACAGAAGTTACCATGAGCACTGCTAAAATATGTTCTAAATCCAGATAAGCCCAAAATATCCCCATAGTAAAGAAGTACTCTTTCTGCCTTACTCATCTGACTGCTGGGTCAAAGGGTCACGAGAAAACTGACTCTCATTTTCCATTTCTATCTGTGTTGTTATTATCTAAGCCTTGAAACCAGAGGGTATAATCCTTAGTGGAAAATGGATACTATATCAAAAGCTAAAAGTAATTCTCTTATTTTGATAAGTAAACCACTTAATATTCAACAGTACGAATCTATCTACCATAGGAAAAAGAAAAGCCCCAAGTCTCTGATAAGCAGATGATGGCACTGTTATTACAGCCCTTGCCCGATTCCAGAGTGAATGGTATTACATTTCAGTAGATTATTAGTCACATGACCCCAACTGCATAAACAGTAAGAAAATTCACTATCAAAACAAAAATACTAAAAGTATTGTGCAGTCTGCATCTCCAGACTCTGATTCCATTTGCTCCGTCCAACACATGTCCAGAGTTCACTGCATATTTGTAGAAAATGTGGAGAGAGTGATTCTGTGACCAGAGAAGTTCAAAATGCCTCCAAGTCCCAAGTTAGTCTTGGGTATTCCTCAAACCACGCCACCTGAATGTGTGTTTTAAAACAGAACCAGGCTGATTTCTGTAGTTGTAAATATCCAAGTGGGCTACACAGAATTTTCTTCTAAGCTGTGAGAGTCAAGGGTGTTTATTTGGAGCTGGAAAGACCTCACTGGTTAAGAACACTTGCCACTTTTGCAGAGGACCCAGGTTCTGTTCCCAGCATCCATGTGACAGCTCAGAAGCAGCTACAATTCCAGTTCCAGAGGAACTAACAGCTTCTTCTGGCCTTAGAGAGTACCAGGCATGCACATAGTGCACATATGCACATACATGCAAAATACACATATGGAATAAAAATAAACCTTTTTTTATACTTAGGTGTTTATTTACTTATTTATCTTCAGGTAGATTGTACTCTATTGCCCAGACTGGTCCTGAGACCATGCCTCACACAATCTTCCTGCAGTAGATTCCCAAGTGCCAGGAGCTACAGACCCACATTGCTGTACCAGACTCAACAAAATACTTGAGAAACACTCTTCTGCAGGGAAAGTGGTACAAACCTGTAACCCTGGCTTCATGGGAAGCCAATGTGAAAAAGACCACTTGAGCACATGGGTTCCTGGCCAGCTTAGAAAACACTGTGAAATTTCATGAGGAGGGGATGGCAGCGTGGGTGGGGCGAATTGAAAGAATACCTTACTGAAAACATAGCTGGGTTGGGGTATTGCTCATTGACATGTCAGTTACCCAGTGCTTGTAAGGCTCAAGGTTCAATATCCATAGAGAGGAAGGGAGGGTGGGGGGAGGAGAAGAGAAAGGAAAGGAGAGGGGAGGGAAAGAGAGAAGAAAGGAGAGGAGAAGGGAAGAGAGAGGAGAGGAGAGGGGAGGGGAAGAGAGAAGAAAGGAGAGGGGAGGGGAAGAGACAGGAGAGGCGGGGAAACCCTTTGTCTGTAAGACCACATATTTTTCAATACACACACACCTACAATAATTTGAAATGTATGAATTTATGTCGAGGCTTTCCCCTCTAAATTTGTAACAGTTGGAAAGCAGAGCGTGGTAAGAGGTTCTAGACCATGTCAGCCATGCTCTCGTGAATGGACTGGTGTCTTTCGTGGGAATGGTGGGCTCGCTACTACAAAAGTCCAGCCCCTTTATTTTCTCTTTTCTTTTTTTCAGGGGGTGGGGAGGGTGAGTTTCAAGACAGGGTTTCTCTGTGTAGCCCTGGCTGTCCTGGAACTCACTCTGTAGACCAGGCTGGCCTTGAACTCAGAAATCCACCTGCCTCTGAAGTGCTGGTATTAAAGGCATGCACCGCCACTGCCCGGCTCCTTTATTTTCTCTTTATACAAACCCAGTTGTCCTCCTGCTTCCCACCACGGTAGCCAAAGCTGCTTAAGGCCTTCACCAAAAGTCACGATGATGCAAGCACTGTGTGTTTGCACATCCCAGCCTCCAAAATCAAAAGAAAGATAAATTTCCTTTATAAATTACTCCATCTCAGGTATTCTGTTATAGCAACAGAGAACATACTAACATAAACACCACAAGTCTAAATAGTCTTAAGTTGAATTAAATCTTGTCTCCTGGTTATTTGCTTCAAACAAAACAACGTCATTCCAAGAAAGATCCCATTTTAACCATCAATTCTAGTGGCTAAATTACTGATTTGACTTTCAGCAAAACTGTTGGATGTAAAAACAACTAATTTTTTTTTTAAAGCTAAAAGGAAGCCAAAGAAGAACACTGAGGAAAATAAAGATTTAATGCAATGCTTTCACACACTAAGATGGGAACACACTAATGTGGTCACAAAGCAGAGATTGTCCCTGTCCTTGTGAAGCTTCATGTTAAGAGCCTTATCACAATTAAAGAGATATTTACATTGCTATCCATCCATGAATAAAAGTGACATGTCTTGTAAGAAACCCTTTGCATAGGGCTGGAGAGACAGCTCAGTAGTTAAAAAGACAAAGGATTCAAGTTTGATTCCCAGAACCCAAATAGCAGCTCCCACGCATCATTAACTCCAGTGGCAGGGGTCTGATGCCCCTTCTGGCCACTCTGGGCAATGCAGTCACCTGGTGCACAAATATACATACATGCAGGCAAAACACTCACACACATCAAATAAATATTTTAAAATTAAAATAAAAAAAAGAAACTGTATCCAAATCGCTGTCGTAAACAAAAGGCTCATCTGATAAAGTTTCCCTTCCTTTACATCTGTGGGCTGTTTTTATTATGTATGCTTGACATCATATATCCAGTCATGGGAATATACAATGTGGATGTTATCGATGATGATGATGATGATGATGATGATGATGATGATGATGATGATGATGACAGCAACACTAATTTCTTAGAAAGCAGTAAACTCCTGATATTGCACAATTTAGAGTTATTTATGGTATTTGAGGTTCCTATCCCATTTGCTCCTCACCGCCCTATCTGATTGATACTATTACTCTGTGTGATAAGGGTAGCATTAAAAGGTCACTGGGTTTGTTTGTTTGTTTGTTTGTTTGTCCAGGACCATGTCTTGACACATTGCCCACGCTAGTTTCCAACTCCCAAACTTAGACTGTCCTCCCAAACAGATCACCGATCAAAAATATTCTATCAAACATTTTTGTGATTTTAGAGTACAAAATTCAGTCTTGCTTATTTCAACTACCACTCTCTCGCTTTGAATATTGTCATTTAATCAGCACAAAGTCTAGACATTCTAGTGTAGCTTGATTCTACTTATTCTTCCTAACACTTATCTAGAAGCCAGTTTGACCTTACTTTTTCTCATTGTTATTTACTAATTTTCACATTTTTATTTTGTGTGTATATGTAGTATATGCATGTGTGTACACGTATGTATATGGATGAGAGCCATGCAGATGCCTGTGGGAAGCTAGAGGTTGGTTCTTAGATCCCTTTCCTCAGTTGTATGGCCTCACTTTTGAGGTAGGGTCTCTCACCAAACCTAAAGCTCAGCATTTGGGCTAAAATGGCTGGCCAGCAAACTCCCAGGATCCTGCTGCCTTTGCCTCCCAGCACTGGGCTTAAAGGAGCACACCACTTGTCCAGTTTCTACATGGGACTCAAGGATAAGAACCCAGGGCTTCATGCTGGAATGATGAGCAATTTCCCATGAACCATCTCCCCAGTCTCTGATGTCATACGTCAACTGTCAGGGAGAAAGTCAGAGTTCAGCTGTTGAAGGAGCAAGAGAGTCGTGTTTTCCCTTTGGATAAAAGACAAATACATCCAAAAGAAATTAATATAGCAATGCATCTGAAGTAGATATGATTCCATCTTTCTCTTTGAAGAACATGCAGCTCCTTGGACTACTCAATAACTAGTGACTAAAACATATCTTCTCTGTCTGTCTGTCTGTCTCCCTCCCTCGAGAGTATACATGCATGTATGTAGAGGCCATAGATCAATCTCAGACGTTCCTTGGATGATCCACGTTGGTTTTTAAGACAAATGTCTCTCACTTGACCCAGACCTAATAAATTTAGCAAGGCTAGCTGGCCAGCAATGCCTATGGACTTCCCTGTCTCAGTCTCCCCACAGCTGAGACTATGATCAGAGGTTACCACCCCTACCTTTTCATGTGAGTCCTGCAGGTTGCAGTAATTACGATTCTCATGACTACACAGCAAGCGCTTACCTGACCATCTCCCCGTGGTTTTCTTTTCACCATGTCTCAAGGCATCGAGTTTCAAAAAAAACTCTGTTGAACATTTAATAATTTTAAGGTCCCTAATGGTAACACCCATGTTAGTTTTGACACCTGTTGTTTGGCTGGCATACAGCGTGCCTGGCACATAATTTGTGTTCAGAACCTGTAACTTCAATGCACAGATGAAGCTCCTACAGCAGTTCCAGTTCAGGCTCTCAGTATAAGAATTTAGCAATTTATTGAGCATCTCTGAGATAATTTATCTAGAAATGGGGATAATAGTTCTCATAGTTATTATAAGGGTTAAACAAAACAAACCACATAAAACACAGATTACACACACACACACACACACACACACACACACACACGGCTCAGCCATTGAGAGCACTGGCTGCTCTTCTAGGGGACCTAGGATTTGATTCCCAGACCCACATTGTAACTCCAGTTCCAGGAGATCTGGCACCCTCCTCTGGTCTCCACAGGTATCAAGCATGCATACAATGCATACACATACAAGCAGGCAAAACACCCATTCACATAATAAAATAAAATTAAATTTAAAATTAAATTATCCTTAATTTGACCCATACTATTTGAATGTGTATTTAATGTGAAAACTTGAATTCTAAAATGTGACTACATTATAATTGATGTCATTCAAATTAACTTTATAACCATATTTTTATTAGATAACAAAAAAAGGCCAGAAAAAACTAAGAAGAAATGAAAATATTAAAATACAAAGACAAATAGGGGGGGAACCCTCATACATAAGAAATGTCTTGAAAGAAAATAACTCCTTTATATTTTTATGGCTTGAAGCACATGTCATAATCTCCAAGTGACAAAACTCACGCAAATATATCAGCTAAGACATTGATTTTTACAGATTTTAAGTTATACTCTAGCTCTACCCCCCCCCAAAAAAAAGGTACTTCTTAGAGGCGATATGGAGATAAAGTCCTAGGGGCGGGGCTTATAAAACTTGCTCTAATTCCTCCTTCCACCCCTACACCTACACTGCACTACACTACACCTACACTAGCTTCTTTTAAAAATAAGTCTGAAGCGCCATCTACTGTGTCTGCTCTGTCACAGCTCTTTTGACCAGAGAGCACTGCAGAAATGAAAACTGAGAACGTCACTTGAAAATCTTCTTCCAAAGAAATGAAAGAAGACCATCTTCACCCAGCATATACATTTATATAATATTACTAGGCTTTTCTTTTCCCCTCCTTATTAAATAGGACTGATCATTTAAAAAAAAATCACAATAGAGACCAGACAGCTCCTTTGTATGCTAAAGGAACAGCAGTAACAACCTTTGTTGATTTGCCTTTGCAATGCTGAGGAATCAAATCCAAAAATCGCTATTTTAGAGAAAAAGAAAATGAGCTACTGATGAGTTATTAAATATTTTGCTCAAGTCATGACCAGACATTCCAAGTAAATTTTTTTAACCACAATAACAATATTTTCGTCACTGTCGGTGGATTCCCACTAGTCACACTGGTCTCCAGAAGTTCAGAGAACAAGCTCTACAGGACACTATTCATTTCCCCTACGCTAGCGCCATTGCACCTCCCAGTGTCCTCGGTTAGGAGCCAGGGTGTAATCCACATCTGCTTTTAGAAAGTATTCTCTTATGCTGAGAATGTACGAAAACACCTAGTCCCTACCCTTGAGGTTCTAATTCAGGGTGTCAAATCAAATTTTAAGTCATTTTTGTCTCTTTGTCTCTTTCGGGTTTTGCAATAGTGAGACCAAACACTGACCTAGTGCACGCTAAGCAAGAGCTCTTCCACTGAGCTACATCCCCAGCCCTGGAATATGAAATCTTTGTTTTTAACAAGTGGCCTCCAGTGGATCTGATGGAACCAGTCTGTAGCCTGGCATTTAGACCCATGGAGATTGAGGTATGTGGGCTGGGTGGTGGCTATTCAGTCAGGATATTACTCACAAAAGAATTGCTCTACTTTTGGGTAAAGGTTCTCCTGAATTTTCAATATGCAGTGTTTAAACTTAGAAAACTGTGAAAATACAAGGGTGTCACAAAACTAAAAGATTTGAAGGACTAGTGTCTTTATAATGACATTTGAAACAGGAAAGTGTACAATTGGTAAATACAAAGCTTTAAATTTTTTTTGTAATAATCTCAGAAAAGTACGGAAGGAATGACGTCTTTCTTTTCTTTATAAAAGTCCTTTTCTGCCCTTTAGATACCTGACTCTCTGCAGTGGTTTTCCAAAATTACTCCAGGGATTCCAACTCTAGGAGGTGAGGCGGCCCGGAGAGCCATCTTCTCCCTGCTCAGTTAAAACAAAGGCTACACAGACAGTGCCTAAGACCTCGACTCTCCTCCCTCTCCAGCCCCCTTGGCTCCTGTTGTGTGTTTCATGTGAGTTGTTTACGACCACACAAATCCTTTCCTAACGCGAGGATACCTATAGCCCGCCAGTGCACAGTGACTGTGACAGTATCTGTCTTACGTTTTCAACTACCAGAACCTTTGTAGTTTCTAGGCACCAGTGTGCTAAGGGGCTCTCTGAATAGTGTACAAGTTCCTGCTTCTTCTAATAATGTGTGAAGATGGAGAAGGGGATTGTGGAAGAGGTGTGACGTGTGGAACTCGGGCAGGGGCTCAGTGGAAATGTGTTCTTGATTTGTAGAATGTGTTGGTTTCAATCCCATGAATAAATAAGCCTGTAACAGGGTGGGTATGTTAACATGTCTCTGTAATGTATATGGTCAAATGAATCACATTTGTGAGCTGTATCAGTTAAGAACTTATCACTACTTTGTGTTTGTGTTACTACTATCACACAAACATCCTTGCTATATCTCATGGTAGTTTCCTTAAGAATCAGCCCTGGAAGCAAACGATTCACTATACTACTTCATAGCTCATTTACATTTTAAGTCTATTACAGATTCTAAATGACAGACTTTGAAAATCAAAATATATTTGAAAATCAAAAATAATCAAAACTACAGAAAATACTTAAAAGGATATATGAAGGGCTAGACCTACCCATCAAAAAAGCAAACATATATAAAGTGAATATATAATAGCCCATGATTGTTTTGAAGGGAAATAACACCCAATATATTACAACTGACTTCCAAAAAGATACTCAGATGCCATATTTTTACATCACTGTTGCTTCTAACCAGAATGTTCTTTGTCCCAGTACTCACATTCTGGAGAGAGCAGTTTCCTCAAGAGGACAAGGCTCTGTAACTTTACTGGTGTACTCTGGCCACTTCACATAAACCATCACTTCAAGTTCAGCATGTCTGCCCCAAATTGCCCAATCCTTCCACTATTTCTAATACTACAAAGCAGCTTTTCCCAGAAACCCCATGTTAGGATCAAGCAAAATAATTTGGTGTCATCAGCAGATTTCACCATTTCCTCTTGGACTCATTAACACGCCAAACAAGCATGATCCTGGTGTCAACTCTCGGAGTTACTACCATGAACCTTTCTCTTCAAATGAAGCCAGCCCATTCTCTGCTACTTAGTGATTCCCATCATAGAACTAGAATGTGTTTACTTACTAACAGTCAAATTTTGGTGGCTATTTTCTAACTGAAAGTTGCAAAATACATAACAAAAGTAAAGGGGGGTGTCCCAAAGGAAAGGCCCTAAAGGCAGCAAAAAGAAACAGCTCCCAGAGGAGCAATTAACCCAATCGCTCAAACCTCCTCTCCGCAGACTTCTCCTAGTTCTCAAACTACAACACAATTTTGACCTTTCCTCTCCAATTATTTATTTCTTTATAGTTGTATGAGAGACCACTGTTAGACACACTTGAAAATTCTGTATGAATTATAACCAGTAGGACCAATTACTTTATTAGATTTTCTTCTCTTTAATGCGTTGGAAGAAGGAAAAGCAAACAGCCCTTATATAGAGAGTACGAACCAAACAGCTTCCCACCCAAATGATGGACAACATGGAAAACAACAATCGCCCTCTTTCGTCCAAGCGTAAGTCTGTTTGAAGCTTCCCTCCATTTTCCCAGCCTGCCTCTGAAGTTGCATTACAGAAGAGACGTGGAAATTAAAGAAAGCCAGGCTGTGGGACAAAGAAGCAACACTGTCCATATGCAATCTCACTCAGAGCAGCAACACTCTAACTGCCCTTCTCACCTGCCCCATTCTAGCAGACCCCCACCCAAAACCAGGCACTGTACCACATCACATTTACCCTGTTTTAAATGACGACTTCCTGAGTGAGATCACAGAAAGGATAAGGTCAGCAGACACGACAGACACCACCATCACCACCATCGCCCTCAACCCTCACACACAGCCCGAGATGGTCTAGGGATCATTGTAGTTCTGGATGTATGAACTGAGGGAGGAGCAGAAGAACACTGGAGAGACCCTAAAAGGTCTCATAAGGTGCAGTGAGTGGATTAGCAGGCAGGGCAGTAGTCAGCAGAACTCTCTTTGTTTATCTTGCCCCATACAAAATCAAGTCAAAATACTCTCCTTAAATTAAGAACCAAATTTGCCAAAGACATTTAGACTTCAGGTCTAGCTGCACGCTGACCGCACGGGACGGTGTCAGGTAATTTATAATCCACCAATCTACTCAGGCCACCAGTGAACCACACAGCTGAAAAGTTCACCACGTCCAAAGTCAGACTCTGCGGGGATCAGAAGGGTATTCTCAAGGGGCTGCACTCGGACCTCATTATAACTCCATGTTATTTTAATACCGTTCCTTGGATTTTGCCGCACACACAATTCCCAAGTCACAGATGTCCAGATGTATAAAATGCAAAAATACTTTCCTCCTACTTGTGGACTCCAAGATAAACACCACAAGAAGCACGTGTGACTGAACTTGGAGCTCGTTCCAAATTAAATACTGCATCATGTGCACAGTGTATGGCTTAAAAAACAAAACCCCACGAATATCCTACACGGTTCATGAGCCAGGCTTGGGCAAGCACATGACCACACTGGAAGAAGGAAACATGAATTGGAGAGCCGGGGTAAAGGGTGAGAACAGTCTCTGTCGGGACCTTTCCCAGAAAACTGTTGCTATTTTCAGGGAACATTTGTATAACATGGGACACAGATGAAAGGGGAAATCATGCTTTTCTGTTTGGTTGGGGGTTTACCCCCCTACTGATGACCCTTAAATGGCAAAGATTTCAAAACCCTAAGTAAGCAAGCACAGCCTCATTAAATACAGATACACACACACTCACTGAGGTAATGGATACTTAAATGTCTGGAGGCCAGACCAGCTAGAAAGCTTTTGACCTGGAAGCTGGGTCTGAGTGGAGTGCATGGGAACTTGGGGGCAAAGACGCAGGACACAGACCAGGGGAGAACTCTACCTCACTGCTGTGTTTCCAAGACTAACAACTCTCCTTTCATTACTCTATCTATCTCTTCGCACTTCTCACACTTACATTTTTACTAAAATGTTTCCTTCATTGACTGTAACTTGGCTTCAAAAAAGTGACAGTGAAAGAGTGAACAGCTGAATGAAGTGGAAAGACAGGAGACGATAGGCTGGCTGAGGCAGCAGCTCCAGGACTTCCTCCCGCAACTCAACATAAGCAAAAGCTCTAAGACAATTCAAGTGGGAATATATTGAACTGGCAAAGTATCATGACTTTTTTAAAAAAAATAAAACATTTGATAAATGCAAAAGAATACATTCACACATACACACACACACACACACACACACACACACACACCCCGTATGGGCTATTAGGCATAGCTATGGAATGTATACCTATGAACCTGCACTATTTTTTTTAATTAGCAGTTTTCTGTCTAAAAAGCTCAGTGGCAGAACACTTGCCTAACGTGCCCAGGACTCCAGGTATAATTCTCAGCAATAAGAAAGGAAGATGGGGGTGGGTGGAATATTCTAATCTGGTAATTTGCTATGGACTAAAATTTTACATCTCTCCCAAAATTCTCTGTTTGAAACCCTCATCCCCAGAGTGATGGTGTTTGTCTATGGAGCTTTGACAGTACCTGGCTAGACCAGGTCTTGAAGGTGGAAACGCCATGCCGGGAACAGACGCCAGAACACAAGCGCGGCGTCACCAAGCAACCAGCCCCGTCAGACGCCAGTCTCACACTCTCAGTGACTAGAACACACAGACTGCTTACTCTGCACAGTGGCAGTGCTACAGTAGCCCTAGCAGACAAGACACAATGGTGGCAGAAGCCATCTTCCCACTGGGTGGCCACCAGGTTGTCATTAGTATTCTGAATTTATACATAAATTTCATTTTTGCCTTTTTTTAAAAGATTTATTTATTTATTATTATATATGAGTACGCTGTAGCTGTCTTCAGACACACCAGAAGAGGGCGTCAGATCTCATTACGGGTGGTTGTGAGCCACCATGTGGTTGCTGGGAATTGAACTCAGAACCTCTGGAAGAGCAGTCAGTGCTCTTAATGGCTGAGCCATCTCTCCAGCCCCATTTTTGCCTTAAAAAAAAAAAAAAAAAAAAAAAAGGTTTTGGTCACAGCTATTTGGAGTTCTTTTAAGGACTTTAGTATACCTCTTACTTTGTCAGTCTTGTCCAGTAAGGGATTTACACGGGATCTATACTTCAGACACACAATTATTTTCTCCATTTCTAAAGGTTATTTCCCAGGGCAATGTGGCCCGTATCACACGCTGGGTCCAGACATGTACCTAAAATAGGATTGCTGTCATTTCTCCCAAGCTCTTAGTCGTCTGGGCTTCACACTGGAAAGAGGATTCTAAAAGAGAAAGCCTTCACCTCCACACGGTTTCTAGGTAATCGCCTCTGCTGTCTTAACAAGGCTAAGGCCCTAGAGACAAGGAACGAACATGGCCGACTTGCTCTGGGTTCACAGTAACAGGCTGAGTGTTAAGTTGATGTTTCTCAGCTAATCTCTCAATTTACAGCCCAAATGCCTTAGATGCTTCACAGAGCTGATCAACAACCAATACAGATCCTTTGATGCTGCTTTTCTTATCTAAGACCCTCTTCCTATCCCCGGGGCCATGTTTACCAATTATCTCCCCAGCCAACAATCAATACAATAGCCTTCTCACCACCTCATAACACTAGATAAAACACAGACTATTTCCTTAGACACACACAGCTGACCTTTAGTCTGGACAAGCGCAAAGTTACACATGAAAGTGTAGTTTAAAAGGATCTGAGCTATTTTTAACCACAAGTGCCAACAGAACATTACGACCAAAAAAAAAAAAAAAAAAAAAAAAAAAAACAGAGTGGGGAGGGAGTAGGGAGAGAGGGGTACTGAAGAACAGCATCATCTACACAGCAGACTGTACAGAAACTGGTAGTAAACTGGAAGAGACAGCCCTGTGACTTGGCAGCAAAGAGTTCCACTATCATCTTAGCATCTTTACATTCTGTACTTAGCAGTCTCCTGAGGGCTGTGTTCTAAAGAAGCCTACACCCTCAATTATGTCAGCCTTATGCAACACTCAGTTACAAATTTCTCAAAGGAGCAAAACTGACAGTAAGTGCCATTTCGGACTCTAAATAAGATTGCATGAACCCCCTCCCAAAAAATCATTAGCATAAAACTTCTCTGACTCATGCTCAAAGCACATGACTAAGATGACTAGATAGCAATCTAAGACATACAGCTTCCTGGGTGTGGACAGGCGTCCAAGAGAAAGTGCCCGGAGAGCTTAAGCAGGTCACAAGACTCCAATCAAAGGGATATATGTCTCTTTTCTTCTTTTTCCCTGCCTTTCTCCACCCCTCTTTTATCTTATTTGATTTTGAGGCAGGCTCTTGTTATGTAGCCCAGGCCAGCCTTAAATCCTCCTGCCTCAGCCCCTGGAGCAGCTGAGATGGTAGCCACACCACCACACCTAGCTGAAGGACTGGAAATATGTATATTTTAAAGAACCATAGCACACAGCCAGCTAGTCCCAAAACCAGTATCTTATGTAGCACAACTAAGAAGCCAGAGTCACAAGACCACACTGACCGTCCTGCTGGGCAAGTTGAGGGGAAGCTTTTGTGGGAAAATAACAAATTCTTTAAAGGTCTGTTAACATTCAACTGCTAAGGCAAAAAAAAGCAAGAACGCACTCCTTGTGCCTCTAACTAGCTGGCCATGTCCAATCTTTATTTACCTCAATCAACATTAAACATATCCTGATTGCCACTGTGTTTGGACATCAAAATGAAGGTGTGACAAGGGGACTAGGAACAGGAGCCTGACATACTACAAGAGAACAGCCAATGGGCGGACAAGCAATCACACCATCTCAGTGTGCAGTTACACACATCACAGCAATCCAATTCTCAATTACCAATGGGGAAACATCTCCACTCACACCACGAAGAGACACTTCTCTTCTTCCCACCTAAGCGACAGTCCAGATACTCTTCTGTACCTAAAGGAAAGGAACAACAGCAGCAGCTATGATCCTGACTACCTCTAAGGGAATGTCTCAGAGGATGTTGACTCATCATTCCTGCTAGAACCAGTTTGTCCTTCAGAATGGTTTCATTTCTTAGCAACATTTCTTTTTTTTTTTTTTGTTTTGTTTTGTTTTGTTTTGTTTTGTTTTGGTTTTGGTTTTTTGAGACAGGGTTTCTCTGTGTAGTCCTGACTGTCCTGGAACTCACTCTGTAGACCAGGCTGGCCTCGGAACTCAGAAATCTGCCTGACTCTGCCTCCCAAGTGCTGGGATTAAAGGCCTGCACCACCACACCTGGCCTCTTAGCAACATTTCTAACAGTATCTCTTACCTGTGCCAAAGAAGGAGAAAACAGCCATTTTTCTGCTCACTGCCCCAATCCCTAGCATTCAGGAGAAAGGTGTTATGTACTAGAGGTTACTATGTTTCATTTAGGAGTTTCCATTATGTATTACATCCTGAACTCAATAGAGACAACTGTTATCCTCTCTGTAACAGCCTACTAATACAAGGTCAATCATTATATTTCTAATGCACCTTGTGCCACCAAACAATTACTGTGTCTATATGGATATAAGACATTTCTGCTTCAATAATACTATCAAGGAAATAAGAAGACAGGTTCAGGAAGGGTATGTGAGATAGGAGGGCAATGGGGGGGGTAATCAAATTACATTGTAAATATATGAAATCCTCAAAGGAAAAAAATTTAAAACAAAGTAGTTCTAATGAGATAGCTCAACAGGTAAGGGAGCTTGCTACTGAGATTAGTGATCTGAGTTCAATCCTACCTACCCATACATTAGAAGGAGAAAACCCACTACACAAGACCTCTGGCCTCCAAGGTACACACAATGTTATATGTAAGTACATGCACGCATGTGCATGCTCACAGACAAACATGCGTGCACATTCAAAATAATAAACGTAAAAATACTTCTGTCAAAAGCAAAAAGAAAGGTAGGAAAGATGTATCTAATATATAATGTGTTCTTAATAATATGAACAACCCAATTATAAATGAACAAAAATTTAAACATATTCTCAAAAATAAAGGATATACAAATGGCCAGTAAGCACATGAAATGATTGCCAATGTAAACAGGATAGGCACTAGGAAATGAAAATAAAAACTACGGTGAGATGACTACCTCATACCCACTAAGGAGTGATGCTGGTAATCTTTTAGGCAGCAGTAAGTACTATGAAGATGTACAGAAAAGGGACACTAACTTAGTCCTGGCAGGACTGCAAATGGTAAAGCCACTTTGGAAAATGGCTTCACACATCCTCAAATGTTAAATCCAGCAATTCTACTCCTGGGCATATAATCAAGAGAAATAAAAGTATGTATGTGTGAAAAACTTGAACATGTATGTATTAGTTACAGTACCCAAAAAACAAATGTCAATCAATTGATGAATAGAGAAATAAAATGAAGTCTGATCATACAGCAGACTATCCATGACAATGCAATGACACACTATGGCGAGGTGAGCTCTCGTGCCTTGTGAAGTATATCCCAATAAACTGTGAGGGGCCGGGGGCTCAGTATTTGCCAAGCATGGATGAGGCCCTGATTCCAATCCCCAGCACGACACAGGCTGTGCGTGGTGGTGCAGAATGGCAATCCCAGCACTTGGGAGGGAGAGGCAGGAAGACCAACACAGCAAGTTCAAGGCTAGCCTGGGTGGGATATAAGAGAAATAAACAAACAGATACAACAACAACAAAAAACACCCTCTTCTACCTATTTTTAAACTTTCTGTTCTTTAAAGATTCCAGAATTTGTTCTTTGGAAAATAGTATGCATTTAAGGGTCTGAAATGGTGTTTATTTCTTCATTTATATTGTTGAATATAATAACCCTGGCATTCGATAAATAGGTGTTTTGGGGGTTGTGGTTTGGTTCATTTTGCTTTGCTTTGGTTCAGAGGGTCTCTCCCTTCCTGGTGTCTCTCCTTTGGCCTTTCTGAAAGGCCCAGCCTGGCTTTGCACTTACTGCAGTCTTCTGGCCTGAGGTGAGGGCGGGGATGAACAAATCCTGATTCATTCTCTCTCTCTCTCTCTCTCTCTCTCTCTCTCTCTCTCTCTCTCTCTCTCTCCACACACACACACACACACACACACACACACACACACACACTTCTCTGGTGTAGCTGAGTTCAGCCACAGCAAAATGACTCTATCATCTTTGCTTCTGACTTGGTCCTGACTGAATCCACGGCCTGTCTTGTACTGAGGGCTTTAAAAAACCTAGTCAGTGTCACCAGCCCCTATGATTTCAGAAACAGACAACACCACCTAGACTGTGTATGCATGACGAAGCAACAGAATCCATATTAAAATGAAAATGAAATGTATTTATAGGATGGGCACTGAACCCTGTCTTCTGGGTATCCCTAAAAATGAACTGTGTCTTACATGTCAAGGCACTTGCTTATACGTGATCAGATGTGTGGAGACGTGTTAAAGGCAGGCTTTTCAGACATATCTCACAATTAAGCCTTTCAGAGCCGGGCGGTGGTGGCGCACGCCTTTAATCCCAGCACTTGGGAGGCAGAGGCAGGCGGATCTATGAGTTCGAGGCCAGCCTGGTCTACAGAGTGAGTTCCAGGACAGCCAGGGCTATACAGAGAAACCCTGTCTCAAAAAAAAAAAAAAAAAAAAAAAAAGCCTTTCAGAAAGGATCCTGTGCAAAGCCATCTTATGCCAGGTATATTATAACTAATCAGATTTGATTATTCACTCAACCAAAATGTATTGAGCACTCACACAAGCCTTATAAACACGGTTATATAAACAATTCAAGTTACTAGTGGACATTACTATAAAGCAATTCACCACGAAGGAGTACTTTTCATATGAACAGGCATACACTACTCCCTAAGCGAGGCCTGGTTATCTGACTGCATGGTACAAAGTCCTGAACAACCCTTACCCTCCAACAGCCAATATTCCATGCATGTCAACAAGATTGCTTTTTAATAGCATGTATCTTTTTTCCTGGTAAAGGAATGGAATGGAGAATATGAAGCAAGCCAAAACAAAAAGATTTTCTATAATATTTGACATAATCTATATGGAAAAACATCAACATTTTAAGTTCAGCTTTTTAAAACCACTTAACCTGTTGAGCCTGAGAGGCTGGGAACAACATCCTGTCCTCCATGGCATCTCAGTCAGGAATCCTGACTCTCATTCCATAAGTGTCAGTGACGAAGCAAGAGCCAAACCCAATCACAAGCAGCAAATGGTACTGATGCCATACTCCTGAGGGCATTATGACATTTCATTACCTCCTTTACTACTGTTTGCTATTTTCTCCTTTTGCCTTCCTTTCTTCCTTTCTCTCTTATTTGAGACCTTTCTTAGGTTTCAGGAAGCTATTGTCACAGCTATTGTCACTGGCAACTGCTTTGCTACTAAGCAGGCCACAAGGACTATAGTGAAAGGGACAGAAGGCATGGCATTTGCTAATTAATAAGCGCCCCCTAGTGGTTTGACCCCTTTTATCCCTAAGGTTCAAGAACCTGACGTCAGCAGCAGGAAGGATGCTCTCTTGGCCGCATGAGATACTCACATCATGCATGCCCTTTAATCTTGATAACCAAGCTGTCCCTTACCAATGATAAATATGTGCACTTAAACATATAATGATTTTGCTTCGTACCAGTACTTTCTCCTGATAAAAACTACAAGGATATAGAAACCTTTTACTTAATAGAAACTTTAAATCGTATGAAGCAAAAATCTAAGTATGCTTTCCTCTCCTCTACATACAAGAATGTGCCCTACACTTGATCACAGTCCAAGAAGAGGTGAGGCTGTAGCTGTCCTCCTGCCTCAGCATCAATAACCAGGGTTCATGGGTAAATGCAATAAACACCTAAAGCTGAGGAAGAACCCCAGGCACCTCCCTCAGTTTGCTATGAGGTATTAAACTCAGTGAGGCACTCAGTAAAATCTGAGGAAGCTTGGGATTGTCACCTTAGGGGTTGAGATGGGCACAGTAGGATCCTGTGACAGACTGTAATAAAGAGATCAACAAGAAACAGCAGCTTGGGCCCAAGATGGCTGCTGCTGAGCTGCAGAAGAAGAAAGCACCTTAACACACACAGCTCACTGTCTGGAGAGTCTGCTCAAGGCAGCCACTGCTGAATAGCCCAGCATCCAAAGCCCAGAGCAGGCCTGCCAAGTACATAGGTGTTTGCCTGACAAGAGGACTGAAGCCACTGGAGGACAAAGAGTGAGATCAGCTTCAGTGTTCCCAAGTGGAGGAAAATTAAATTAAAAGAAGGACTGGAGGAGCCTGATACTCCTGTGTCTTAGACGAATAATTCTATATCCTTTCTGAAGCAGGAGAGAAAGCCAGAAGGGGGAGGGGAGAAAAAGGATACCCAAGAGATATTATAACTCATCGTGACAGGAACAACTGTACCAGAGGTCAGTGAGGGAAGCCAGGGGTACTCTGCTCTGTATGGGTTCTCACTGACAGAAACATTCATATATTTTAACCAGTCTATTGAAAAGGTTTTGGCCACGTCCCCTATTCTTATTTAAATGTCTAAATTACATATTCTCTTTAAATAAGAGCTAGAGAGGAAAAACACTCCAGGCTCCAAAAGGAAATGTTCCTTAAGATTTTTTTTCCCCATATTGGCAGGCTCAGAAAGTAGGATAAAGAGTTTTTACATGTTGTAACTTTAGACAATACTAACAAGAAGAACCAAACTCCTGTGGTACAAGTATGCAATCTGATACATGTTTTATGTATTATGTAAGAATGACACATTTGCCCCATAACTCAAGAGGAAGGCCTTTTATGTGTCTCTGGCAGGAGGTTTGGTAGGCGAGACTACGGCTGCAGGCAAGCAGGGCCCTTATTTTCCTTGACATCACTCTTCCTTGACACCGCTTCCCTCCAGCTACATGACTGAAGCCCATAAAGCCAGAGGAATCTATCTGTCCTGCAACAGTCAGCTATTGCCAATGTGGATGGAAAAGATGCAGCAAGGAATTCCTTCCCAAACAATCCTCTGGGACCTTTCCTTTCTCAGAAATGCCACAGTTTACCCATGTACTAACTCAACTGAAGCCTACCCAGTAAGCCTTGCCCAGACACTGCAGGAAACAGTCATTCCTAACTGATGCCCGACCCCTTTCTTCTGGGAAACAGACCCGATTTGGAAATCTAACTCCCCCACAAAGCACTCACAGGCATGTTATTAGAAAGGTGGCACCCGCCCCATAAGGGTGGGGCATATCAAGTCCAAAAGGAGTAACAAGTCCCCACTGACACAGGAGACAGATGATAAAGGCTAGTCTCCAACATATCAAACAGAATTACAAAAGCGTGAGGGTCTAAAATGTAGATGTGGGGTTTGTCCCCTTTTTTCTAAGATAAAACCTTGGACTTTTCCAAGTGACAAAAGCATCCTTAGTATGGTAAGAGGACTGATGGCTGAGAGCCCCAAGAAGCTTCAAGATGGGGACTTCTGTACACTAACAGAAAAGCAACTCACACCTACACCTGAAAGGAGAAAAGGTCTGAAAGTTTACCCATGGCCAGTGATGTAATCAATGAGGCTACATAATAAAATCTTCATCTAAAAAGACAGGCCCTGCAAGCTTCTGGCCAGCTCCACACCGGAGGCACTCGGAGGGTGAAGCACAGGTCTAGAAATGACATAAAGTTCCAAGTATGTTAATTTAGTGATTATGGAATGCAAATTCACAATCCTGAATCTACCTGCACACTTACAGAAAATATGAATGCTCTTCCGGCTCAAACCCAGCTCAATAAAATACACATGTATTTGATCACATATAAGTAGGAAACGTGGAGCATCTCTACGGGTTGCCACCTGATGAAATCCACCTAACAAACCAGTTAAATCCCCAGCACCCAGACAAAGGTGGAAGACAAAAGCTGACCCAACAAGTTCTCCTCTGACGTCCACAAATGTGCCATGGCATGCCTCTTCCCCACCCTGCAACATCACCACACACACACACACACACACACACACACACACACACACACATTCAGGCATATACACATGCCCACAATAATTTTTTAAAGAAAAAGAAAAATTTATGCATAGGGGAAAGCCAGTACTCAAAGGACTACCAGAGAAACTCTTTACAAATATATCATAGGTCTGTGCCCAGAGTGCTTCATACCCAAATACCACCTGGAGAGAGCTGGTCTCCCAGGAGTGTGAGCACAGACCACCACTTCTGTTCAGAGGGACCTGCCCGGAGCCCTCAGCACACAGGAACAGCCTGGGACAGGATCCTTCCAGTTTCCATCTGCTCCTGGAACTGATCCTGTGCTACAGTGCTCCATTACCCAAATACCACCAGAGAGCTGGTCTCCCAGGAGTACTGACACACAGGCTTGCAGGAGGGACAAGCCACAGTCAGAGACAGCAAGACTAGCTAACAACAGAAATAACCAGATGGCAATAGGCAAGAACATAAGCAACAGAAACAAAGGCTTCTTGGAATCATCAGAATCCAGTTCTCCCATCACAGCAAGCCCTGGATACCTCAACACACCAGAAAAGCAAGACTCTGATTTAAAATCTAATCTCATCGCCGGGCAGTGGTGGCACATGCCTGTAATCCCAGCACTCTGGGAGGCAGAGGCAGGGAGATTTCTGAGCCTGATCTACAGAGTAAGTTCCAGGACAGCCAGGGTTATACAGAGAAACCCTGTCTCAAAAAAACCAAATCCACCCCCCCAATCAAATCTCATGAGGATGATAAAGAACTTTAAGAAGGACATAACTCCCATAAAGAAATATAGGAGAACACAAGTAAACAGCTAGAAGTCCCTTAAAGAGGATACACAAAAATTCCTTAAAAAATTACAGGAAAACACAACAAAACAGGTGAAGAAATGGAACAAAACCATCCAGAAGCTAAAAATAGAAATAGAAACAATAAATAAATCACAAAGGGAGACAACCCTGGAGATAGAAAACCTAGAAAAGAGATCAGGAGTCATAGATGCAAGCATCACCAACAGAATACAAGAGATAGAAGAGAGAATCTCAAGTGCAGAAGATCTCAACTGCAGAAGATACCATAGAAAATACTGACAAATTCAAAGGAAATGCAAAATGCAAAAAGCTCACCACCCCAGAGGAAGCAGTGCCTCTGGCCTTCACAAGCACCTGTGCTCACTTGTACATGTGCACATACACAAAACTAAAACTAAAATAAATCTTTACAAAAGCACACCATCACAGGCAAAAATGAAAGAAAAGTTAAGATCCAGAGGATAAAAAAAAATGTAAGGAAATATAAGCGGGCACAGTGAGACCACTGATCTGACCCCTATGTGGGTGGGGGAAGGGTTGTATTGTAGATATGAGAGAATAGCCAAAGGTCTGGGTGTGGAGGCACAGAGGGGAGCTGACTGGTCATGGCCAGGGCTATCCTGCAGAGGCAGAGAGAAGAGCTAAGTAGGGCCAGGGAAGCACCCCAACTTTAGAAATATCTTTATGAGAGAAAGAAATTTTTATTCTGTAAAAATTTGGGAAATCTAGTATTCCTGTAGGGATTCTTATTTAAACAGGGCATTGTAATTTTTTTTTCCTCAAAGATCTAAGTGAATGCTACTTTTTATTTGCTGGTAATCAAGAAAATTGAGAAGTCTAATGTCTGTGCTTCTGTTTTTAAATGTTATTATTGCAGTGTATGCTATAAAGCTATGATATTGACACTGAATGAGAGAAAACAATTAAAACTTGGAAGACAGAGGCAGGAGAATCAAGAGTTAAAAGCCCAGTCTTTAATACAAAGCAAGTTTGAAGACAGCTTGGGTTCCATTAGACCCTGTCTCAGAAAATATAAAAAGGGGGTGGGGTCCTAACAAAAGATTTTCACATTTAAAAGGGGGATTGGGGCTGTGGCCATGGCTTGGTAGGCAAGACTGCTTGCCCACATTCATACCTTATACACAACACACACAACATACCACAGCACACACATTACACATATACACCACACACACTGCATACACCACACATACACAATACACCACAGCATACACACTACACACATATACCATACACCACGCATACATTCCACATATGCCACACCCACACCACACATACACGATACACCACAGCACACATACTACACATGGACCATATACTTCCCAAACACCACTCATAGGACAGCATAAATAATATATATATATATATATATATGTATATGTATGTATGTATATATATGTATGTATATATATACATACATACATACATATATACACACACACACACAAAACACACAGCACATATAGACTACACACACATCACACATAACACACTTGGACCACAAAGACACCATACACACCACACATAGACCACACACACCTCACACACACAACTGAAAAGTAAAAAGAAAAATGTTGCTAAGAAAATCATGGTTTTGCAAACTGTGTCACTCAGCTTTTAGCATGCATTTATGTGGCTGTAAATGTTGTATTTATTTAAATGTTTTATATTTATGTTTATTCATGTGTATGTGTACGTATATAGACTTGTGCACCACCTCTAGCCCCAATCTGTCCAGGACTTTTACTACATGACTCATGCAGGGGTTGGGGGAAAGAGACCTGGGGGCAGGGGTGGTCACAGGACAACTTTCAGAAGCTGGTTCTCTCCTTCCACTGTATGGGTTCCAGGGATCAAATCCAGGCTGTAGGGTTTAAAAGCAAGCCCCTTTACCTGCAGTCATCTCACCCGTCCATGTTGTACATATTTAACAGAAAATTTGGCTGGCACTTCAGTCATCTATTAAATGTTATTTTTCTTTCAATAATATGATTTATATTGAACTTTTGCACATTCTAATAAATTCTATCCAATTTTATAATTATAAAATATAAACTGTTTAGCACATAGATTAAAAACTGAGGACAGAAATTTTCTATATAATATATATTACAGAGATCAAACATTTAATTGATCAGAAAAGGGTATATTTGGGAGGAGATAACTTTGAACTAGTGCAGTTTTTTGCAGTTAAGCAAATAAATCAAAGTACAGAATAGCTATATACCATAAGATTCCTTGGATAGGAAATTCTCAGAAAAGACAATCCTATAGCAATGGATTGGGGGATGGAAGAGTAGGGAGAGGGGGTGGAAAATGACTGACTACTGAGGGGTAGCGGGAGGGATCCTGTCTAGAGTGGGGCAGTAGAATGAAACTGTGGTGGTGTTTACACAAAGGTGGATGCTACAGTATACGAACAACAGTATATCTCAACAACGGTTTAGAAAAATCATCTACAGTACATTGACTTTATAAGAAATAGGAGAAAAGAGTCTGCATGGATCTGGCCTTGAGCAAAAACCACAGAAAAGACAATTCAGGACCTTAAGTAGGAGGTTGGGCAGGCAGGGCATGGTAGGCAGGAGGGTGGGCCAGGGGACAAGAGGACGGGGGCATACACATCCCGTTGCACAATCCTGACTTTTAGATTATGTTAAAATAAATACATACATACAAGTGGGAAGGCGATCCCAACATGGGATGCTAGTGGCACTGCATTTCAAACATGTGACGCGGTCACTCTGGGACAGGCTTTCAAATGCATGATGGTCGCTATGGGACAGGCAACCCAAGCAACTTTTGAACCACAGTCTTTGAAATATAGTCCCTTGGGTCAAAATTGTTTGTTTTAGCTCCAAACAAATTGCAAAGTTTAAGCAGTAGATTCTTCTCCTAGAGGACTGAACTAGCAATCCTGAAACTATTTTCTGTATAGTCTAAGACTGACAAAATAAGTAAATATACTTTGAGCAATGGGAGTGTGTCTCTCAGTCCCAGGGAAGAAACTACAGAACCGGGGAGGGGACGGACAAGACGAGCCTGGGGTGCCATATCAGAGCCGGACAGGTCAGCAGGAGGACATAACTATAGAAGAAGCAGAAACAGGAAAGATACAGACATAAATGTGCAAAAGCAGTCACACACACAACACCTTCCCTGTGGTCCCTATCAACCAGGATGGCCCAGAATCAACGCGCACAAGCACAGATCCGGGTCCTGAATACCACTGTCTCCTAAAAGGAACAAGGATTGGCTCTAAAAATTGGACTTTAAACAACAACCTAGTTATTTCACTTATTTGAAATCAAATTGTTTTGAAATTTCAGCATTTTTTTGTAATTTGGGAATCTCTACATATATACAATGAAATGTCTTAGGGATGGACCACAACTCTAAATATGAAACACACACATAACCAAATATTGCTATTAAAATAGACAACATATTTTATATATTTTATATGTTGTCTAACATAATAGCCAGTAGCCACGTGTGAAAAACACCTGAAATGTAGCTACTGAGTATAGAATTTTCAGTTTTATTTAATGTACTTAGTTTTAGGTGAAGAGCTACCTGTGGCTGTAAGGACTGTTCTAGACAACACAGCATCAGACTACAATACAGAGAGGATAAGGATTTTCATCTGTTAGATGAATACATGAACAAACAAATGCATTACTGAGTGAGTACTTAAATGAATATTATAAAGGGTGTATGTGGACCAATATAAGATACAATTTGCTGACTGGAGAGATGGCTCAGCAGTTAAAAACACTGGCTGCTCTTCCCTGAATCTAAACGGCGGCCCTCAACTGTGCATTTCCTGAGGCGCTGACCACGCCTCCTATGCACACTCATGGTGCACAGATATATGTACATGCCTACAAAATACCCACACACATAAAATAAAAATAAACAAATCTCTAAAAAAGACAATTTGGAGAAAGTATGTTAGGACCACTTTATTGATGGCTTTAAAAGCACCCGAAAGGTTGAAGCTTTAGGTGATAAACATGAAAGCTGTCTTCATCTACAAAGACTGCTTTCTACTTGTCAAAATTCTAAGGTTCACAAGGAACTTTCAGACATATGAACTACACACTGGTATTTACCACATTTGAAATAAAACAAATTTCAATTAATATCTATGTATGTTTTTAAAGACAAAGTCTTGTATATCCCAGCCCACTCCCAGACTTCCTTTACAGCTTCAAACATCCTTGAATTTCAGATCCTCCTATCTCCACCTCCCCAGAGAACTATAGGCATGGGTGCTGGGCCCAGCCTGGGATCTTTATTATTTATATTATAATTCATTATTTATTTTATGATTCTACTTAAAACCTCACTGGACAATAACACATCAAATGCAAAGTTGTTTCTCGAATTTTATTAATGTGAATATGTATTTATCTGTGTCTGTGTACAAACATGTACATGCAGATGCCTTGGAGGCCAGAAGGTATCAGATCCTTGGAGCTGAAGTTACGGGTGATTATACACCACATGATGTAGTGCTAGGAACTGAGCTTCGGTTCTCTGGAAGAGCAGCCAACACTCTTAACTACTAAGCCATTTCTTCAGACCACAAAATATATTTTTAATAGAAATGTCTGTGGCGCACGCCTGTAATCCCAGCACTTGGGAGGCAGAGGCAGGCGGATTTCTGAGTTCGAGGCCAGCCTGGTCTACAGAGTGAGTTCCAGGACAGCCAGGACCACACAGAGAAACCCTGTCTCGAAAAACCAAAAAAAAAAAAAAAAAAAAGAAATGTCTGTAAATCATAACAAAACAACTAGCTATGCTTCCATGCTTATGTCTGCAGTCTGTCACATGGTCTTGCTTTGGCTAGTGTCTCTGAAGATAACATGACTCTTTCTACAATTGGAAAATGTGTTTTAATGGCTTTTTCATACAACTGGAGAAATGTTCACTTGAAAATATACCAACCCATAACAAGCGCTAATTTTTAAAAAGTAGTGACTATACAAACTCTCCAGAGAAATGAATTTCTTTTGTTCTACTATTTAAAAATCTTCTGTTCTACCTTGTACTCCAAAAAGATCTTTACCAATATGTTTTATAGTTTACACAGCAATCATGGGAAAGATTAGTTATACAGAGTTTCCCTAATGTTTACAGGTCAATTGTTATCAGTCTCATCAGAAATGTTTTTCAGTGTGAGTTTTCCAAATTACCACTTTTGATTCAATATTTAAATTTTATTATTAGCGATGACAGTTTTTCACTTGGTTCGTAAGAGGGGGGCGGGAGGGGGTGTCTGTAGGCATCAGAATCTAAACAACCAGATTGCTTGCTAGCTGTTTGGCTTTTTTTTCCATATGAAAGCGGTCCTATAAGACACAACTCAAACAACAGTAAAGGTGCCCTCGGAAACTTCAGAACGCCCAGCTGCCTCGCAGACCCCCAAGGATCTGAAGGGGCTGGGGACACGCAGCTCTAGGTCTCTGACTAGGATATTCTCTGTTACCTCATCTTCCCAGCCTCCACCAAAAAGGCCGAGCACACAGGAAAACTAGCATATTACAAGAATAAAAATCAACCAACATAGTCACATAGTCTTTACCTATATTGCCTTTAAAGCTTACACCTTAGTGAATTCTCACTGCAAAACAACACAGACACAGTTTGCCGTCTATTAATCACAGCCTAACAGTCCAGTCTGTGAGCTCAATACTTGTACCATCCTACCTAGTACTGTCAAGATCTTTAGATGGATATGCAAGTGAAAAAAAAAAAAACCTCTTAAATACAGTTTGCTTTTTGAAATATGACATCTAAGTAAAGAACAGAAGAAGAGCTACATATAATTCCTAGATTGCAGGTAGACTTAATCTGTCCCTGCTGTTAGTCTTAGTGGACAAAGACACAGCAGGGGACTGAAACTCTGTAACAGATGCCCAAGTCAGCCGCTTCTCCAGTCACCAGAGTTGGTCCCTAGAGATTCATGATTCTCCAAGAGAAGTGCAGTTCAGAACCCTGTCTGACTGAAGGAGGAGCAGAGCTGGGAGACACAGAAAGGATGAATCCTTAGGGAGGTAAAATGTGATTTTTTAAAGCTGACTTGCAACCAGTGGGACTTAGCCCAACCTGCCAAAAACAACATTAAAGTCCTTTTGACCACAGTTGTAAAGACTCTCGTTTTATGTTTCAACCGAAAATAACTATTAAAAAATTTAAAGCCATATACCATTCAGAGTACAATAAAAGTATGTTTATACAGTGATCCAATAAATGATGTTTCTATGACAGTAGAAATAGCACCTCCCTGCTTCTATATGGCATGCACAGGAAGGACAGCACCTCCTCAGAGGAAGGAGGTCTAGAATGTTAGAGGACTGTGATGGCTACTTGTTTTTTTCTTTCTTTTCTTTTTCGAGATAGAGTCACTCTATGTAGCTCTAGCTATCCTGGAACTTGCTATGTAGACCACCAGGCCAGCCTTGAACTCGCGAGATCTGCTTACCTCTGCCTCCAATGCTGGAATTAAAGACTTTTGCCTCTGGGCCCAGATCATTTTTAACCACCAACTTTCCACAACCTACAGTCATCTAAGAGCCTCAGCTGAGAAAGTGTGTAAATCAGGTTGGCCAGCGGCATGTCTGTGGTGGACTGCCTGGATTGTTCACTGATACAGGAGGACCCAGCCTGATGTGGGCACACCATTTCACAGGCTGGGCTTGAACCGCATTACAGTAAGAAAGCTGGCCAAGCACAGGCAGGCCAGCAGGCAGCAAGGCTGGGTGCATTCTCCTTGCCCTGCTGTGGTTGTACTGTGACGAGCAACTTGAGTTCCTTGTTTTGGCTTCCCTCCAATGGCGGCTATAACCTAGAATATGAGCCGAGTAAGCACTCCCTTACGTAGCTTTTGGTCACAGTATTTTATCACAGCAACAGAAACGAAACTAGAACAGGATGTTTCCAGCTGCAAGTAAATAAAGCCCAAGCTGAGGGGACTTAAACAACGCCTCTGAAGCTTTTATGCACATGGAGTCATCCAGAGACTCTCTGATTTAGTAGTACAAAGGGAGGGCCTGAAATCCCAACTGGCTCACAGGGGATGCTTCTGCCAGTCTATAGACCATAATTTCAATCCCAAGAACTTAACCACAAGAAAATACACAGGTCAACAAATATAGGGACTGGAGAAATGGCTCAGAGGTTAAGAGCACTTACTCTGCTATCAGAGGGCCAGAGTTCAGATTCCAACACCCACATCAGGCAGTTCACAAATGCCTGAAAACCCATCTCTAAGGGATACAATGTCACCTGCAGGCCCCTATGGGCACCAGCATACACACACACACACACACACACACACACACACACAGAGAGAGAGAGAGAGAGAGAGAGAGAGAGAGAGAGAGAGAGAGAGGGAGAGGGAGAGAGGGAGAGACAGAGACAGAGACAGAGACACACAAATAAAACAGATAGATGATAATGATGATGAAGATAGATGATAGATAGATAGATAGATAGATAGATAGAAGATAGATAGATAGATAGATAGATAGATAGATAGATAGATGGATAGATATAGATAATTCTTTTGCATTTTAAAATGTAAATGCAAAACCAGAAATAAGACTTTTCACTAATGTCAGCAAGGATTAGTGGTCACATAGCCTTAGATATATCCTAGGAAAGAAAGTAGTGTCCAACAGATTTCAATCAAGAACGAGGAAATTACCAGAAGCTTAAAAACATTTCTGGCACCCCAGAATTAGATCGTCATCTCCTGTGTGAACTGTGGGTCGGTGAGAGCAGTAAAGTGGTCTTTGGACAAATCAGCTCAACACGAGCATGGGGTAAGCTGGAAAGGGCACAAGAGAGAAAGGACAAAGAGGACAGCCATGAGTCCGTTAACAAGTAGTACAGAGCAGATGCGGCTCAGGCACTTGCCAGACATTTGCAGAGATAAACACTGGTTCGGGCCAACTAAAAATTGCAGAGTAATCTATAAACATAAATGTTAAATATTTATTTTTAAATAACTACACCGAGTTATTACTAGATGGCAACCTTACTCAGTCTTAGTAGAAAGAGAACCTATTACAGACTTCAAAAATGACACTAGAAATCATTCATAATTTATTTACAAGTTGTTTTTAAGAAATATTAATACTAGTCATAAAATACTTCAAATCTGAATAAAATTCATTAAGTACATTCTCTAAATTTAGGAAACTCTAATCCATCATTCAAATAACTAAAGCTGAAAATAGCCCATACTAGTCTATTGCCATTTAAAAAATAATCTGAGGCAGAGTATCTTTTTAAAGAAAATAAATAGTTCTAAAAATGATGGTTCATGACTCTTTTTTTGAGACAGGGTTTCTCTATGTAACCCTGGCTGTCCTGGAACTCACTCTTGTAGACCAGACTGGCCTCGAACTCAGAAATCCGCCTGCCTCTGCCTCCCAAGTGTTGGGATTACAGGCGTGCGCCATACTGCCCGGCTCAGAAGCTGGTTCATGACTCTTAATCCCAGACCTCAGGAACCAGGGGCAGGAAGACTGCCACAAACCTGAAGACAGTTTGACTTGCATAGTGAGTTCTAGGCCAGCCAGGGCTAGACAGTGAAACCCTGCCTCAAAAGCAGAAAGAACGAAGAGTAGGAGAGAAGGTTCAGAGGTTAAGAGCACTCGTTCTTCAAGGAGTTCAGGTCCCAGAACTGGGGCAGCTCATATTCCCTGTGACCTAAAGATGGTCTAGCACCCTCTTCTGACCTCACAGAAAGAAGCAAAGAAAGGAAGAGAGAAAGGAAGATGTTAAATTAGACATACAAGGGCATCGGACCAGCACCTGCTGAGCTCTGAGCTTCCGTGAAGCTTTAGGGCAGATGTTATCACAGTGCAGGTGAATGAGAGGAGGCAGAGATCACACTGCCAGCCAAGATGCCGAGAACAAGGCACAGGCTGGTCTTACTCTTACAACTCACTCTTCAGAGGAGAGTAGGGCCCCACAAGAACTATCTTAATCACTTCAAAGGGCACACTCCCACTGATCTAAGGATCTCCCTCACACCTACCTCTTACAAATTCCTACCATGATAACGGTCACTTAACTGGGACCAAGCTGCCACCATATGAACCCTAGTGGTACAATCAGATCCAAACCATAATATAACTATTAATTCAAGCTTAAACAGTAATAAAACTACCAATTAATCCTATGGTGTTTCAGAATCTAAAACTCAGAATCTAGAGAGATGTCTCAGTGGTTAAAAGAATGGACTGCCTTTACAAAGGACCAGATGTGGTTCCCAGCACAGGTTCACATCAGGTAGCTCACAACCACCTCTAACTTTCAGTCTCAACACCCTCTTCTGGCCGCCACAGCAGCTACAAACCCATGATACACATAAATCTATGAGGGAACACTCACGTACACATATTTTTACTCATTTAAAACAACTATATGTAAACATATCTTCTTGTAAAATTATGTATGAATGTAATTC
The DNA here is from genome assembly GCA_964023405.1 of Apodemus agrarius. Lineage (NCBI taxonomy): Eukaryota > Metazoa > Chordata > Mammalia > Rodentia > Muridae > Apodemus > Apodemus agrarius. The sequence continues at coordinate 43,945,740 of OZ030011.1, forward strand.
CTGAACTGAAAAAACTAAAATTTAGTAATCCAGCAACACATTAAATTATTATTCCTCCATTGATATTATTAGTAATGATATTAAGCATTATGATAGAGAAATTTAGTCCCTTCCTACATAACAGGACACCAAGTACCAGAAAAGAGAACTGACTAAAGCGGGGTCCTACAGGCAGGTGTAACACATTTGCTCCTGAACCACTTATCTTTTGACCTGAAATTCTGGATCTCTTCTACTGCATCATGCTGTTGATATGAAATGCTTAGCCTTCAAAATGTGGTTCCCAGAGACTGGAAGAGGAAAGTTAGAAGAAGGTTGTACTGTTGAATGAAGAACCGTAACTTCCAAAACCACAGAGCAGCCCAATCCCGTGTTACAGGAAGTCCCAGTAGGCTAGTTAAGGATCACACAGAATAACAAACTAGAAGCAGGAAAAAAACTTCACACTATGCAATAAGTTCTTTAAAACAGTATGTTTGGGGCTGGGAAGATAACTCAGTCCATAATCAGCCCACCCTAATCAATGATACCATTCTTTTATCTTTATACCATGGACATCATTTATCCAGTTCAGGTTATAACTATCCCTTCCTCATCAATAAGGCATGTATGCACATGAGAAAGTCTGTGGGGCATGATTCCTATAAAAGTCACCTGTTTTAAGCCCCTGGGAGCTTTAAGTTAAATTCCTAAAGTAGGCCACGTTGTTGGCTCCTTGCAACACCACCATGGAAGGGAAGCATCTTCTGCACACTCACAGCATAGACTGAGTTTTCATGACAGTTCAGAAGAGGATGTTAGGAGGCCATCTGGACTTCAGAAGTTCTCTAAGAAAGGCTTAAAGTCAAAGTGTTTAGAAATTATTTTCAGACAATATATTTACCACAGGATTTAAGTTTGTATACACATTTGCCTTTTTGGTTTTAAGAATGCCGAAAGCCAAGATAACATTTCCCAATAGACAATGAATCAACATTCAGAGAATCAAAATGAGAATACAGAAATGTGAAATTGTTAAGATTATCTCTTTCACTATCAAAGAAAAGCAAAGAGCATGAACTAGAGATGTAGCAAAGTGGTGAGATACTGGCTTAGCATGTACAATATGGATTCAACCCCCAGCACAAAAAAATAGATGGATAAATAGGTAGATAGATATATGATAGATGGATAGATGGATGATAGATAGATAGATAGATAGATAGATAGATAGATAGATAGACTGACAGACAGACAAATAGATGTATGTGTTGGCTCAGCAGGTAAGAGCTCTGGCTGAGCTACACAACGCCCAGAGTTTAAATCCCTAGAACCCATATAAAAGCAGGGTGTGGTCACACACTTGCCAGTAACCCCACTTCATAGCAGGAAAGGGAACAAAAAAAATTGTTAGAGGCTGTCTCAAGGGAATAAGGCAGAGAGTAAAAAAACAAGATATCCCATATCCTCCTATGTCCTCTGTGCATGTATATAGCTGTATGCACCATTATCACTTGAGTGCATACACTGTACACACACACACACACACACACACACACACACAAACACACAAAATTTTAATAACAGAAGACAAAAAGGGAATAAATAAATTGTTCAAATATAACTTTTAATATGCTCCATTTTAAAGTGTCTAAGATTGGAAGAAATCTTTTAAAGCACAGCTATTATGTATTCTCATGAAACTATTTCTACAATTATTTCACTCAATACATTTGTTAGCTCCTAAATCCAGCCCTCCACATTTGCTGTGTATGTGATAAGAACATAAGATTGATCCCATAGCAACTTGTAAATTATCTAAGATAATGTTGCTAATTCAGACACTGTGACTGAATCATTCCTAGTATCTGGAAGTTTTCACTTTGATAAATATCTCCTTGTTTTCCCATCCCTCAGGACCCTGGCAAACACTTTTCTGTTCCTAAGAGTTTGACTATTTTAGATTCCATATGTACAGGGCATCACACAGTATGTGTACTATACTTGGCTTACTTAATTTAGTATAGCATCATCCACATTCATCCATGTTACACAAAATTTAAGATTTCTTTTGAAGGTTGAATAATATTCCAGTGTATGTATATACTGAAATTTCTTTATCTGTTCACGGGTGACTGAACATTTAGACTGCACCCATGGCTTGGCTTTTGGGGATGCTGCTGCAGCGAACACAGGAATATGTATATGTGTATATATGTGTATATATATGTGTGTGTATACACACATACACACACATACACACACATACACACACACACACACACACACACACACACACACACATATGATCCTGACATTGCTGAGTTGCTGAGACAGGCCTTAAACTCACAATCTTCCTGCCTTAGCTTCCCAAGTGCCGGGATTACAGGCAAGGGCCAGCACATTGGGCTATGCACATCTGTTGAGGAATATCTATTCAGGTCATTTTAACCCAGTTCTTACTGAGTTTGCTTTTTGTTGTTGTCCAGGTTGTGCTGCTGAGATGTAGAATTCATTTATATATTGTGGATATTAACCTTTTGTCAGATACATGATTTACAAATGCTTCCCCATTCTAGTTTGTTTTTTACTTTCATTGATGACTATCTATTTTCTGCGTAGAAGTCTTTTAGTTTGATATAGTCCCATTTGACTTTATTTACTTTTGACTAGTCCCACGTTTTAGGAGTCAGATTTCCAAGTGAGGCACATGGTAGCACTCGGTACAGAGCGCTGATGATGAATTCTTACCATATCACTTTTTATATAAAATAGTAGCTAATGATCTCTCACAGGACTTTGAGCAGCTCTAGGAATTAGAGGCACCAAGCTTTCCAAACCTCGAGGCTCAATTGTAAACAAGAAGTATGGAGACAGCAAGACCTGGTCTCCAGGTGGTTTTGTACACTTTAGAAGCAGTGCCAGAATGCTGTCCCTTCAAATAGCATAGGGACTTAATAAGCTTTTAATTAAATATACATTTCAGAAATCGTATAATTAAAAAGTATAAAATAGCCTACAAGTATGTATTGGATACCTACTTTTGTGAGACACTTTTTTCAAGAAAGGAAGCTATGGAGAGTACATACTCTTGTTTTGGGAGGCTTTATGATATAGCTGGGGGGCTTAGACACAGACATACAAAAGTTGAATGATACTGAAAGGCAAATGAATCATTTAAGTTCCAAATAGAAGTACATGATGTTTGTAGCACAATGGAAAGTGGGACCAGTTAGAAAGCAGAGGTGGACCAGCAGCCCACATGCATAGGAAAAGACAAGACAGGAGTACTGTGCAGCAGTCAGCAGGGAGAATGTTCCTGAGTTCCTTAGTAGGAATGTAATCAATCAACAAATTCTGACCTTGCTACAAAGCATGCACCTGGCAAAAGAACATGTAAGTTCTCTGTCCTTATAATGCTTATAGTCTGGTACTTAAATTATACATACCGTGCTTCTGAGCAAAAGATGTGGTCAGAGATACACTGGGAGAAAGTTACACTGCACCGACGCGTATCATACCATCATCTACACAGGAAAGTCAGCAGCAAACCAGCTAGATACTGAATAAAAACCATGCTACAAGTGGCAAGCAACATTACTCACCATCTTGGGTAGATGGCCTCGTTTCACTGTATCCCTGTCCCCACTGGAGAACTAAAGGTTGCCACTCAGCCAGGAGCTTGAGCTCTCCAACTGGAAAGCACAAAGCACACAGGGGACTTGGTAGTCAGTGTAGGCGAACACTGACCACCAGGGCTGCAGTTTGCTTTCATTTCTAACCTCTTCTCAGCCAAACAACTTTAAATTACACTTGTGTTCATCAGCTTACCAATCACCAAGCTCAAAAGAGCACTTTCTTTCTGAGAGACAATAAAGGTCAGGGTTTAACTGGAAACTGAAAGTCTAGGCGCTCCCAATTATTCTTCTCTGTGCAGTCTGTAGCCCCAATGACAGAAACGGAGGTGCCACGATATTTACTCATCAGTTAGACAGAAAAAAGAACAGTAGACAAGATACTCGTTCTCTACTATAGCACAGAGAGTGATTTGTCTTTGCAGTTGACTTATTTATAAGAGCCTAAGGGCAGAGACTATGCATTATTCATCTTTATGACCTCACTGTGCCTAACATAGAGCTTTGGACATTACTGAGAGCAGAACTGAAGTGGAAATTTAAGGGTTCTTTGGAAAGTCAGTTGTGTCAGATGGTGTTCTGCTTGGGCAAACATGTGGAGGAACGTCTTCCTGAAGTGGACACAGATGAAAGGATGTTTTGCTAAAGTAAGCACGTGAAAGGATGGACGTGGGATGAAGGAGTCTTCGCTAACTATGCGCATGTGTTGGTTCGCCTTACATTGTGTTGTTGAGCTCCATTTGTCAGGACGCCATAGAGAGAAACGCACCAAAAAATTTCTGGTGGTGTTCTGGTGGCTTCTAGCTGCTTCCACAGACTCGAGCTAAGACAGACTCATGTGCTGAGGCAAGACACATGGTGAGGTAAGACCTGGGGAGGACATGTGACATTTGGAGGGAGTATAAACAGCACTCAACAGACTGAGAAAGAAGCTTTGCAATACTTCCTGGTCTTGAGTCTTCACTGACTTTTTATTTCGTTGAGAGGCATAGCAGAGAACTTCTGCTGGTATCCCTGGGGGTCTTGGTCACTCCTGCTGACTTATGCCGACTCGCCTGAGGCTGCTGCTGAGTCCTGTTTGCTATCCCAACACTACTGAATTGGACTGCTGGCATATTCCTGAAGAATTTGTGAGAGGAATCCTGTGAACTGAACTGCTGGCACTGCATATGGGATTCCAAAGAACAATTTCTAAGCAGGTCCACCTCCCCCATATCCTAATAACCTTTCTTTTCCACTACCTTGGTGGGTAGTGGGCTAGAAGAAAGGCTAAAGCATTTAAGAACTTTTTTTTTTTTTTACGGTTGTAAGCCTAGCCTTTAACGGCTGAGCCATCTCTTCAGCCCAAGAACTATTTTTAAAACTAAGGTTGAGGAAAATTTAAGCGTTCATGGAATTAAAAGCGTACATAGAAGAAAGTCTGAGATACAAAACAGTAGGAGTTATGAGGTAGAAGAGGCTTCAGGCAGCCTTAGTATCTATCAACAGCACTAAGGAGGGGACAATGAACAGGACAGCATGATCTGTTCTTGTGGCTTTAATACTGCAAAAATATTAAGATAGAAAATATACAAAGCATCGGGGACGCGGTAACTGCTAAAATTAACAACTAACGGCTGCCTTTCACAGTATGCACCACACATCAAGTGAAGAACATTACAGACAGCCTCACTTATTCCCCTCAGCCAGACAAGTCAGAGAGTATACTCATTTTTCAAACAGAATAACTAAGGTCAGAGCTGGGTGGAATACACATCTACGTGAGGTCTTAATTTTAGCAAGAGTGGACTGTCCATCAAGCCAACATCTAAATCCAGAGCCAGTGCTGCACTCCCATAGCCCAGGGACTGAGATGTGGAAGGAACCAGACACTGAGTTTATTACTAAGATGGAACAGGGGGATTCATTGAAAGATAAAGAAGAGTGTTTAAAATAATGAGGTAGTAGATAATATCTATAGAGGCAGATGGCCAAAGGGAGTAGAGCCAGGACCTCAAATGCACGTCCCCTTCTCCAGATGCAACCAGTACAGTGTCTTTACGAGTTTGTTGACCGACTCAGGCAAAGGCAATCACCCACATTACCTCCTTTTGTAAAACTGTTTATTTTGCAATAATTTGAGATTTACCATAAAGTTGCAAAGAGGATACAGAGTTCTCTTCTTCCAGCTCCTCCTACCATCTCACTCAGTACCTGACAGCACAATTATCAAAACTAATGAATCGTGCTCGTGGGAACACTGCTAGCTAAATCTTGCCAGTCTTAAGCAGTTACCATAAAACTACCACATCACTTTAGATCCCATCAATACAAGAAATTAAAAACTATCAATATACGATAATAAAAATAGTTTTAAAAACATAAGCTCAGAAAAGATGTTATAGCTAAGTTTCCTTCTCTCCCCTGCTTTTCCTTCCCTTCCCCCAGTTATGACTTTTAAGGGACAGAGTCAGAGACAGGTGGAATCAGCAAAGAAAAGTGTGACAAAGTACAGAGAAACCAGTAGAAGCTCCCACTGTCTTCTCCCAGTGGAGAAGCAAGGGTGTGCTTAATAGTCTCCGCGGTGACTCAGGACAACATGTGCAAAGTGGTTTTAATCAGGAAAGTTGGCTCAATTGTTAGTGTCCAGATTGTTATTAAGGGTCAATCAGGAGGTACACAGCACTACTTAAATGACCTCAGCTAATTAGACTCCAGTCCCCAGAGCAAAATCAACACACCACAACCACAGTTTGCATAAACTGTGATCAAACTTGTACCTGTGCCTTCAACCCTCCTGCACACAAAAATACTTGGTAGAACACTCCCAGGGCTAGAGCTCATCTCCCAAGATCCTTCTGGAAATCTGAGCAACCCAAACCAGCTATGTTAGCCCTTTCCTCACCGTGAGTATGTTCCTGGGCTACCTGATTCATCCCAGCACCACATGCCGTATCACCCTTCAGACATGCCAATGCTGCCTCGCCAATCACCTGTTCATTAACCTGTATGTGTTTCTAGCTTTTGACTTTAGTTAACAATAAAAACAAAGTATGCCACGTCAGAAAAGGAGAGACAAATGAAAGAGAAGTGTTCTAAGATTTCACTAGCTAATGAAATAAAGGCTCATTACACAGTAAGTTTAAGGTCCATGGATAGAAAGTAGATAGGTTGAAAGATCATGGTGTAGGCAAACAGAAGGCTCCACAGAACACTCCTCACCCCGGAGTTCAGGATATTTGCTCTCAGTGACTCATACGAATAGTCAGACTGAACCCAAAAGATCTGATTTTCAGAGAAGCCACATGATAACAATACACAGCAAAAACTCTGACTCCGGTGTTAAGGATCTGTGATTTCTATCTCAATAAGCAACTTCATAAGACTCTCCAAAAACATAAGTTCTGAACATTTATAAGAAGGCAGAATGGCAAAAGTGGGCATATAAACCTATGTCACAAGCCAGAAGCACAAGATGAAAATTTTGCAATTAACAAAATTTGAATATTTTAATGAACTCCTATTACTTTAATTTTTTTTAGTATTTATTAGTGTCAATGATAAGGTATGATCTTAAAGATGAAGCCCTCCTTGCATGATGGGACAGCTAAAGATGAAAGAAAAGATAAATTCTGGCCCATATAAAATTGGGTCAGATTAAATTGAGGGAAAAAAAATGCCCCTTTCAAATAATAAAAAGGCTAATCTTATTGTATTTTCTTCACTTAAAACAAAAACAGTTTCTTCTTGTTAATGATCTGAATGCCTTTAAATAGCAAAATGAGAAGTACACATATTTTCATTCATTTTTCTAAAGTTTTAATCATAAAAACGGATACTTCAAAAGAAACATTGGTAAATAATATATTAGAGCCATGCATAGTCCCAACAATCACATAACAAAGAACACAGAAGACAACCACAGGAAAAATGACTACAGTCATGTCTGAGAACAATCTGAGATTTAACAGCTATAGGTGAAAAAAAAATCTATTCCTACTTTCAGTATCATCTGTTAAAAAAAAAAAAGATGTGGGGGGTTACTATGAGCTATCTAACAATTACTCTTCACATGAATGCCCTATTATCTTAATCTGATCAAGAACTCAAAGTGTGACATTACTGCTTTATATGTATGGTAAATAGAACGGGCAGTGAACGGGTAGTACAACCACAGTCACCGCTGATTTTAGAAGGCAACATATAAACTCTTCTCATATTATTTCCACTAACCATCTAGAACCGGTTTCAGAATTGTGGCAATTAGAATAAGTATGGCCCCCATAGTTTGAATGCTTGGCTCTAGGAAGTGGTGCTATTAGAAGGTGTGGCCTTGTTGGAGTGGGTGTGACCTTGTTAGAGGGAGTCATTGTATAGGTTGGGTTTGAGGATTCCTATGCTCAGGCTCCACTCAGTATGGAAGAGACCCTCCTTCCTTGCTGCCTTCCGATCAAGATACAGAACTCTCAGGTACTCCAGCACCATGTCTATCTGCATGATGCCACGCTCCTGCCATGATGATAATGACCTGAACCTCTTACACTGTAAGCCAGCCCCAATTAAATGTTGTCCTTTATAAGAGTTGTCTTGGCCAAACTGTCCCATCACAGCAATGAATCCTTAAGACAAGGATCTACTACTTCTTCTACTGCTAGTGTAAATATGCTTTAAAATTCTGCCCCACACAAGTGAAAGATTTCTATGACAAAAACTTCAGGTCTCTGAAGAAGAAAATGGAAAAAGACCTGGGAAAATAGAAAAATCTTCCATGCTCATGGGTTGGCAGATTAATATAGTTAAAATGGCAATCTTGCCAAAAGCAATATTCAATGCAATCCCCATCAAAATCCCAACTCAGTTCTTCATAGAGTTAGAAAGAGCAATTCTCAAATTCATCTGGAATAACAAAAAACCCAGGATAGCTAAAACTATTATCAACGGTAAAAGAACTTCTGGGGGAATCAGTATCCCAGACCTCAAGCAATACTACAGAGCAGTAGTGTTAAAAACTGCATGGTATTGGTACAGTGACAGGGAGGTAGATCAATGGAATAGGATTAAAGACCCAGAATTAAACCCACACATCTATGGCCAATTGATCTTCGACAAAGGAGCTGAAAACATCCAGTGGAAAAAAGATAGCCTTTTCAACAAATGGTGCTGGCTCAACTGGAGGTCAACATGCAGAAGAATGAGAATTGATCCACTCTTATCTCCTTGTACTAAGCTCAACTCAAGAATGAGAATTGATCCACTCTTATCTCCTTGTACTAAGCTCAACTCCAAGTGGATCAAGGACCTCCACATAAAACCAGACACACTAAAACTAATAGAAAAGAAACTGGGGAAGACCCTTGAGGACATTGGCTCAGGGGAAAATTCCTGAACAGAACACCAATAGCTTATGCTCTAAGAGCAAGAATAGACAAATGGGACCTCATACAATTACAAAGTTTCTGTAAGGCAAAAGACACTGTCAAAAGGACAAATCGGCAACCACCAAATTGGGAAAAGATCTTCACCAACCCTACATCTGACAGAGGGCTAATATCCAATGTATACAAAGAATTCAAAAAGTTAGACCCCAGAAAACCAAATAACCCTATCAAAAAATGGGGTACAGAGCTAAACAAAGACTTTTCACCTGAAGAAATTCGGATGGCTGAGAAACACCTTAAAAAATGTTCAACATCATTAGTCATTAGAGAAATGCAAATCAAAACAACCCTGAGATTTCACCTCATACCAGTCAGAATGGCTAAGATTAAAAACTCAGGAAATAGCAGGTGTTGGCCAGGATGAGGAGAAAGAGGAACACTCCTCCACTGCTGGTGGGACTGCAAGCTGGTACAACCACTCTGGAAATCAGTCTGGCGGTTCCTCAGAAAACTGGACATGATACTTCCAGAGGACCCAGCCATACCACTCCTGGGCATATACCCAGAAGATTCCCCAGCATGCAATAAGGATACATGCTCCACTATTCATAGCAGCCTTATTTATAATAGCCAGAAGCTAGAAAGAACCCAGATGTCCCTCAATGGAGGAATGGATACAAAAAATGTAGTATATATACACAATGGAGTACTATTCAGCCATTAGAAACAATGAATTAATGAAATTCTTAGAGAAATGGATGGAGCTGGAGAACATCATACTAAGTGAGGTAACCCAGTCTCAAAAGAATACCCATGGTATGCACTCACTGATAAGTGGATATTAGCCTAGAATCTTGGGACACCAAAGACACAATCCACATACCAAATGATGTCCGACAAGAAGGAAGGAGTGGACCCTGGTTTTGGAAAGGCTCAAAGCATCAGTGTAGGGGAATACCAGAACAGGGAAGGGGTGGATGGGGGAACAGGGGGGATGGAAAAGGGCATGTAGGACCTTTGGGTGGGCAGGGAACCAGAAAAATGGCAATGAAATATAAATATAGAATATATCCAATAAAAAATTTAAAAATTAAAAAAAAAATTCTGCCCCACAGCGGCATATTCCTAAGCTCCTGAAAGCTTTGGAGAGAAAGATTCTGTACACCAGACCTCTGCAACTGTGTTTCTCAAACCACAGTCTTAAATGTATTCAAGTTTATAAAATTCTTTCCTGAGAATATTTAATTTTATAACTTAAGTCGTCCATAACATAATAATATGTGTGTTTCCAGTAAAGTGATGTCACTTAGAACCTCTCTGATGGTCAGTGACTAGTGTAGACAAGAGCCATGACAGAATTAAATACAAGCATATTCATGTCCACATGAAGCTCAAATGATGTCACCCTTCCCAAACAAAAGGTTTGCTGGTAGCTCGAAAGACAAGAGAAAGCCTGAGTACTCACATTAACTATAGCAAGGATGTTAAAATCAAAAGAAGCTATAATATATATGATGTCACGTGCATAAATATATATGCATAATGTATACATATTATAAAGACATATGCATAAAACGTGCATATTATAAACATATGCATATTATGATATATATATATATGTATATTATAAACATATAAACCTCACAGTTATCATCTATAACATTAAATGAGCATAATAATTTGTACGGCATTATGTTGTCACGAACACAGTACACCTGATGATTCATGAGTGTCCTTTGTCCTACCTATCATACTCCTGTGGTAACAACCCTAGAGTCAGCAACAAGGGCTCACGAGAATATCCGCAAGAGTAGGGTACATGGTTTGAATAAGAGGAAATAGCCAGTCCCCCAGCATTTGTTCTTGCTACCAAAGACGTGTAGGTGCTGACATGGATGCAGGCAAAGGCTCTTGACCTTGACAAACAGCAGCAGGTTGCAGAACTCCTCCACACACTTGAACCTCCAGAGTCTCTGCACTCAAAGAATGATGACACCGTAACCACAGTAACAGCACGCCGATCGGAAAAAGGCTGTCCAGAAAGCAGTAAACAGTGCCATGTGGTTCGGAAAGACTAAATTTGATCAAGGACAAAAACAGAAAAACAAAAAACCCAATGCTTCTTAGAAGAAAAATATCTAAACATTGAAAAATTTAAATATTATGAAAAATGCAAAAGATAAAATAACTTCTAAAAGGAAAGGAAACTTTGAACCAGGCAAATGCCGGGTCCAGCAACTCGTCATGGATTACTTGATTTAAAACAAAACAAACGAAAACGGTAAAATATAAAAACAAATGAATGTTTTATAGACCATTAAAAAGAATTTTCAGCAAAATACAGAAATGTAAAGCATTCCTTTCTTTGAGTTTGTAATTCTTTAATTGAGATAGCTTGAACTATTCAGAGCTAGGTTAATAACAAGGCAACATAATGTGAATTATAAAATTCTTGTTCTAGTAAAAATTTCTTAAATACTGGGGGGAAGTGGGGAGTCTGTGCCTTGAAGTAATACAAAAACACCATTAGATTCCTATGCTTCCTCCTATTTACTATTTATCTATCTATTTATTTATTTATCTATCTATTTATTTATTTATTTATGACAAGAGTCTCACCGTATAGCCTTGGCTGGCCTGGAACTCACTATTTAAACCAGGCTTGCCTTCTATTCACAAGAGACCCTCCTGCCTCTGCTTCCTAGGATTAAACTCCACAAGAGTTGGTGGTGCTTGGAGCACGGAGCCTAGGGAGAAGCATCTGGATTAGGGACAGACAAATAACGGTGCACACACCGGATCACAAACATGCCCAGCTCTTCTCAGACACTGCACACCTGCTGTTTCAGAGAGCTCTACTAAAAACAGAGTACAGTTCTTTTTCTTATTCAGAAAAATAAACTATCTTAGTGAATTGCAAAACATGAGCCTATAATTGCTATTTTATAAAAGAAAACAACTTTTAAAAGGTTAATTTTCACATTTTGCAGAAGCTTAGGTCAAGCAACACTGTAAGTTAGTAAAATCAAGTAAGCAATTCATCTTAAATTTCTATTAAGTATCTCTTCAAAAAATTCTTTAAATTTTTCTATTCCATTTGACCAGGAATAATAGAAATTCAATTATATCATTTTAAGTGACTATTAAAAACTTAAAGATAACAATTCTCAAGATAAATCTTTGTAATATCTGATTTTAATCCAAACTATAAATTTTAGAGGCATTAAAATATGTAGAATGTGTGTGTGAACTTTCTCTGACTTCTCACTTGGCTTTACAAATGAAAGGCTACAGCCAGGCGTGGTGGCGCACGCCTATAATCCCAGCACTTGGGAGGCAGGGGCAGGCGAATTTCTGAATTCGAGGCCAGCCTGGTCTACAGAGTGAGTTCCAGGACAGCCAGGACTACACAGAGAAACCCTGTCTCGAAAAAAACAAAAAAAAAAAAACAAAAAACAAAAAAAAAAACAAAAACAAAAACAAAAAACAAAAAACAAATGAAAGGCTACATGGTGACTCACATAATTTGTATATATTCTTTATGATACAAAGACCTGAGATCTTAATTTCTCCAAAACAAATAAAAGCCATGAAGTCTCAAGCAAATTTTCCATCAGGTTAAGGAATTCCCTTGTCCGGGTGGGACTCAGCTAAAACAGGAAAGCCTGGAAGGTTATGGCAATCCACACCTGTAACCCAGCAAAGGCAGAAGGCAAGAGGGCCTGGGGGAAGGACGGTCAGGGCTGGACAGCAGGATGCTGTCTGGAAGAAATAAAAGCAAACGTAATAATACCCAATGTTCCTGAGGCTGTGGAACAAGTACAGCACTCCCACACGTAGCAGAGCAGAGTGTAACTTAATACACATTTCTGTGTTGTCTGCTGTGCATCGCAACTCTGATAATCTCCTCTCAGATTTCCAGATCACAATGCCCACAGCAGAAACCATTCCAACAGTCATTTAAGGTTTTCTCAATGGCATTTCCATGAATGGTTGACCTCTGCCCATTGGAAGCAAACCAAAACAGCACTGAGCACACAACCCATGAACAGAGCTTAAATGGTCTAATTAGAAAATCTACAGGATACACCGTCGCCGTAAATAAAGTTCACAGAAACAGATCCAGGCCGCTCCATGAGTTGTACCACTTAATAGTAATCTCAGCATGACAGATGTGACACAGGACGTACAGAATGAGCAACCAGTGAGAAGGAATAAAGTAAGTGACGGTGGGAACCACCAGAAGCACTTAAGTCTGTCCCGGGGTCAAGTTATAAAAGGGGAAACAACCAGCAGAGAGGGTGGTTTACGAAAGCAGTGACTTGCTATAGCAATCAGACTTTAGAAGGTCAGCTGTTTAGCCTTCCCTCAGTATATTATTCGATACTGTAAGGTCATGACCTTAAAAGACAAGAAGGAAAAGGGACACTTACTGGGATTGAAAACTCCCCAGCCAGGTACTTCAGTAAGGACGCTCCTTTGCCCAAGAACTTGTTCCTTTCTTTGATGTTGCCTTGAAGCTGCGGGTCAAACTCCTTTCTGACCACAGAAGCGATGGAGTCAACAATCACAAGCTTAACTCCTTTCGAAATGATCTCTTCCTCCAAAGATTCAAGCCTATGAAAGTAGAATTTGAAAAATAATGAACAAGTTTGGGACACAATTTTTTTTTTATTTGGTTTTCTTTTCAGAAGGAAAATGGGAGAACATTGTATTAGCGTTTGAGAATAAAGCCAAACACAGGATAGGCGAGCTGTAAATCCTGGCAGCTGCTGGGAGGAGGGAGCCAGGGAAGTTAGAGTCAGCAATGGAGGTCTGCAAACATCTGTGAGGGGAAGAGGACACTAGAGCAAACAGTGAGACAGCCCAGACTTTGAGAGCAAACAGGCCTGGGATTCTGGTTGTTCTCGGGGCCAGAGACAGAAAGTAGGAGAGGACAGACGTGCTTTTGGAGTTAGAACTCAGAAAGGCAGGCAGGCCTAACACTGAAGATCTGTAAGGAACTGCCAAGAAATGACTTCAAAACACAGAGCGAAGGGGCTGGAGAGATGGATGGCTGAACGGTAAGGAATACTTGTTCCTCCTGTAGAGGACCAGGGTTTGGTTTCCAGCATGTGAACCGTGGGGGTTCACGGCCATCAGTAACTCTAGTTCGAGGGGATCCCACCCACTCTTCCAACCTCCAAGGGCACCAGACATGTAAGTGGTGCACACACAAACATGCAGGCAAATACTCATCCTCATAAAATGCAAAGTAAATAAACCTAAAACAAACAGCACCACCATGCTGAAAAGATCAATCCGCTTTAAAGTAACAGCAAGCCGGCTCTGGTAACACAGGTCTGCAGTCCTCACTACTCAGGAAACCCAAGAAAAAAGTCTGCAAGGTCAAGGCTAAACTGGGCTAGAGAAGGAGTTGTTCAAAACTATACTGGATAACATAGTCTGTACGTTACCAAAATGAAAACTTTAAAAAGGGCTGAGATACAGCTCTTTACTAGAGCACTTGCCTGACACCATGAGGCCCTAGGTTCAATCCCAGATACACACATGCATGTTCATGTACTCGTGTGCTCTCTCTCTCTTTCTCTCTCCCCCACCCCCAAGTTACAGTGATGGCTGTAAAATTCAGCACTCATAACTTAGTTCAGCACTCCTAAGATACTGCATCCCTCTGGAAATAGCAACAGTGTTCTCCTGTTGTCCTACAGTTCAACAAAAGCTGTAATGTTTAAATAAAGCTACTTGTGCAGCCAGTGTCTAAAATGGCCCCTCTTATTTCCCTATCCTGGTGTGTCATATCTTTGTCTGAATTTCTACATAAATACCCTCCTACACTGCATAAGAGTTGGCCTATGTGACAAACGCTTATGACAAAACGGTGACGCTCTTGTTCTAGACAGTGGGGATAAAAGACTATACCTTCCATGTGTAAAGAAAGGAGGCGTCCCAATGGCACATGAGCGAGCTTGGGAACAGGCACTCCAGCAGACTGGTCGGTCTTTGGAACGACTGTCGTCCTGCACAACAGGTAGAGCAGGACAGCCAGCTAAGCCACTTCCAGATGCTCAGCCCCAGAAAATATACATGTGCTGTTCTAAGCTGCCACATTCACAGGTAATTCACTAACAAAACAATGTATAATTAATAAACCACTTAGATTCTAAAATAGTCACTTAATTTTTTCCATTTTAAAGAAACATTTCAAAAACTACAACAAATAAAGAAGGCACACATAATCAGTTCCTTAACTCTATTATATAAGAATTATTTTACTAGCCAGGCGGTGGTGGTACATGCCTTTAATCCCAGCACTTGGGAGGCAGAGGCAGGAGGATTTCTGAATTTGAGGCCAGCATGGTCTACAGAGTGAGTTCCAGGACAGCCAGGACTACACAGAGAAACCCTGTCTCGAAAAACCAAAAAAAAAAAAAAAAAGAATTATTTTACTAAAAAGCTGAAAATGGAGAGGGGAAAACCTTCAAAACATTACTAAGATATCAAAATATGAAACCGCCTACCTTTGTAGAAGTCCCTCACAGGTGAGTTCTCGGAAAAGATGAACTCTACTGCTGGTCAGAAGCAGCTTTTCCTCTGTGTTAAAATACTGTGGAAAACGGGATTCTGCGATCTCGACCAGTCTATGAAGAGAAGGGAGGAAGATACAAGGGAAACAGTGAATACTGAAAGAGACACTGCTGGGTCTCGAACACATTCCACGTGGGAAAGTCCTAAGATGTTTCCATATGTCAGGTGTAAGCAAAAGGCTCAAAACACAAGTCTGGAATACACGTGTCCTCTGTGGGAATTATCAGAGACTGGCTGCCAGAACCTAGCAAGGTTCTAGGTCTCATCAAATTTCCAATAAGCAACAATATCCCCAAGATTTCGTTTCTGGAAATAATATGTTTACAGATAACCTTTTCATAGCAGCTATTTTAACATATTAGAAATTAGAAAAAATATTCAGTTGCTTAAATGAACAAAGTCTGTTTCAATAAACACAGAACTGTATCCTAATAAAAACATATCTAAGTTGTCATGTCTCTTCCTAGACAATATGCTTTCTCAATTAAAATTTAATGCTATTTAGTAGTTCCTTAGTAAACAGAAAATTATTGTTTAACCAAATTAATGCTATCCCGTTACTTCTTGTTAACAAAAAGTTATTTTCTAAATACTGAATTCAGACCCCATGGCTAAATCTAATCATATGGGGCAGGTCAAGTGAAGAAGAGTGATAAATCAAAACATAAATGACAGCATCACTTAGCAGAGAGATACATGAAGGGCACCAGTAAAATTACAAAAGTATAAGATGTGAAACTCAAAAACAAAACTCTTGGAGTATCCCAAGTGAAATGACTCTCATCAGCCCGACTTAGCTATCCAGGGGGATGTGGAAAAGAAACTGCAAGCACTAAGCCACCTTAGTGGCTTCTGTGACTAGGGTCACCTTAGAGACACAGAAGAAAAAAAGAGCAGTGTCTTCATCTCCAGTTAAAGGGTTCTGAGAAGAGGCTGAGAACTTTAAATAGATAAACAAAACAAATCCCGAAATATGCTATAATCAGAAGCAAGGGAGGGACCTAAAACAGGAAAAAGAAGAGAAAAATAAAGACAGTCAAGAACTTTTTAAGTGCATTTTCAGTAAACTAAAAAGAAAAATATATAATTTGGTTCAATAAGGGGAGATAAAAATGCTTCAAGAGAAAAAAATAGTATTTAAAGAGGTATCCGAGTGAGGAATGTTTGACAAGGCATGGGGACTGAGGGAAGAAAGACAGGAAGTAAGAAAAGCAAAAAAGAAATGATGTGGCGTTGGCCATGGAAGATGAGCAGACAAGAGGGTTTGTAGAAAGCATGTCATTTTTATGATTACAATGATGATGGTGGTGGTGGCGGAGGCAGAGGCTGCAGAGGCGTGACTATGCTGTGAGCTCAGTGCTCAGTAGAGAAGGCAGCTGGAGCTCCAGCACCTGGAAGACACCAGTTTTCAATAGGATGGATACAGCTACGTGTACTGCAAACTTGAGAATGTCTCATAGTTTGGATAGTCTGTCGTTAGGAGCAGAGGAGAATCCCTAACTTATTGGTCACAGTGCAACACTAGGCTGGTTTTCCACCAGTGTCTTAAGTGGTGAAAGGTGCTAAGATTCCTTACCTGTTCCTTTAAGCCTGCTCAATGATGGTATATGGATAGGAGCTACTGTTGTTCACCATTACCATGCTAAATAACTATACTGAGTAGGCAGCAACATACCCACCAATTTGTTACAATTTTCTAAAGGCTACTTCTCCAAATGACTTTTATTCTAGGAAATGTTTTAAATATATATAAATCCATATAAATATCAATGAAGTTTTTCTAAGTGCCTGATATTAATTTCATTAGTATCCAGTGACAATCTTCTTCACAAGATCTTGTTCTTCAGACAAAGCACCAGAAAACTATCTTTGCCGCCAACATAATCATATAACGTTTGAAAACAGTGCCACCTAGTGGGTATCTTTATTAAAGGCACTCCTTTGAAAAGATGCATCTAAAATAAGATTTACTGGGGCTGTGCTCTCTTCTGCAGCACATATACTAAAATTGGAACGATACGAGAAAATTAGCATGGCCCCTGTGCAAGGATGACACACAAATTCATAAAGTGTTGCATATTTTTAACATCAATGGACTCAATTCCCCAATAAAAAGACATAGACTAACAGACTGGATATGTAAACAGGACCCAACATTTTGCTGCATACAAGAAACTCACCTCGGTGAAAAAGACAGTCACTAATTCAGAGTCAAAGGTTGGAAAACAATTTTCCAAGCAAATAGTCCCAAGAAACAAGCTGGAGTGGCCATTCTTATATCGGATAAAATCGACTTTCAACAAAAAGTTGCCAAAAAAGATAAGGAGGGACATTTCATATTGCCAAAGGAAAAATCTACCAAGATGAACTCTCAATTCTGAACTTTTATGTTCCAAATGCAAGGGCACCCACATTCATAAAAGAAACTTTACTAAAGCTCAAAGCACACATTGCACCTCACACAATAATAGTGGGAGACTTCAACACTCCACTCTCAGCAATGGACAAATCATAGAAACACAAACTAAACAGAGACAACAGTGAAACTAACTGAAGTTATGGACCAAATGGATCTAACAGATATTTATAGAACATTCCATCCTAAAGCCAAAGAATATACCTTCTTCTCAATACCTCATGGTACCTTGTTCAAAATTGACCATATAATTGGTCACAAAACAGGTCTCAACAGATACAGGAATATTGAAATAATTCCATGCACCCTATCAGATCAAAATGGTCTAAAGCTGGTATTAAGTTAAAAAAAAATGGAAAACACACATACACATGGACGTTGAACAATGCTCTACTCAATGATAGCTTGGTCAATGAAGAAATAAAGAAAGAAATTAAAAACCTTTTAGAATTTAATGAAAATGAGGACACATCATACCAAAACTTATGGGACACAATGAAAGCAGTGCTAAGAGGAAAACTCAAAGTTCTAAGTGCCTCCAAAAAGAAAAAGGAGAGAGCTTACACTAGCAGCTTGACAGCACACCTGAAAGCTCTAGAACAAAAGGAATCAAATGCACACAAGAGGAGTAGATGGCAGGAAATAATCAAGCTCAGAACTGAAATCAACCAAATAGAAACAAAAAGAACCATACAAAGAACTAACAAAATCAGGAGCTGGTTCTTTGAGAAAATCAAAAAGATAGATAAACCCTTAGCCAGACTAACCAGAGTGCACAGAGGCACTACCCAAATTAATAAAATCAGAAATAAAAAGGGAGACATAACAACAGAAACTGTGGAAATTCAAAAAATCATTAGATCCTACTATAAGAGCTTATACTCAACAAAATTAGAAAATCTGGACAAAATGAATAATTTTCTAGACACATACTAGGTGCCAACGTTAAATCAGGATCAGATAAACAATCTAAATAATCCCATAAATCCTGAGGAAATAGAAGCAGTTGTTAGTAGTCTCAAAAAAAAAAAAAAAAAAAAAAAAAAAAAGCCCAGGATAAGATGGGTTTAGTGGGGAATTCTATCAGATCTTCAAAGAAGACCTAATAATGATGCTCTTCAAACTATTCCACAAAATAGAAACACAAGGAACACTAGCCAACTCATTCTATGAAGCCACAATAATGCTTATACCTAAACCAAAGACCAAACAAGGAAGGAGAACTTAAACCAATCTCCCCCATGAACACTGATGCAAAAATACTCAATAAAATTCTGGCCAGCCAAATCCAAGAATGCATCAAAACGATAATTCACCATGATCAAGTAGGCTTCATCCCAGGGATGCAGGGATGGTTCAATATATGGAAATCCATCAATGTAATCCACTACATAAACAAACTCAAAGAAAAAAACACATGGTCATTTCATTAGATGCTGAAAGAGCTTTTGACAAAATTCAGCATCCCTTCATGATAAAAGTCTTGGAGAGATCAGGAATTCAAGGCCCATACCTAAACATAGTGAAAGCAATATACAGCAAACCAGTAGCCAACATCAAACTAAACGGAGAGAAACTTGAAGCAATCCCACTAAAATCAGGGACCAGACAAGGCTGCCCACTCTCTCCCTATCTATTCAATATAGTACTTGAAGTCCTAGCCAGAGCAATTAGACAACAAAAGGAGGTCAAAGGGATACAAATTAGAAAGGAAGAAGTCAAAATATCACTATTTGCAGATGATATGATCGTATACTTCAGCGACCCCAAAAATTCCACCAGAGAACTCTTAGAGCTGAAAACAACCTCAGCAAAGTGGCTGGATATAAAATTAACGCAAACAAATCAGTAGCCTTCCTATACTCCAAGGATAAACAAGCTGGGAAAGAAATTAGGGAAATGACACCCTTCACAATAGTCAAAAATAATATTACATACCTTGGTGTGACTCTAACCAAGCATGTGAAAGATCTATATGACAAGAACTTCAAGTCTCTGAAGCAAGAAATCGAAGAAGATCTCAGAAGATGGAAATATCTCCCATGTTCATGGATTGGCAGGATTAATAGAGTAAAAATGGTCATCTTACCAAAAGCAATCTACAGATTCAATGCAATCCCCATCAAAATTCCAAATCAATTCTTCATAGAGCTAGAAAAAGTAATCTGCAAATTCATTTGGAATAACAAAAAACCCAGGGTATCGAAAACTATTCTCCACAACAAAAGATCTCCTAGGGGAATCATCATCCCTGACCTGAAGCTCTACTACAGAGCAATAGTGATAAAAACTGTATGATATTTTGATGGGGACTGCATTGAATCTGGTGGGATTGCAAGCTGGTACAACCATTCTGGGAATCAGTCTGGCGATTCCTCAGAAAACTGGGCACAACACTTCCAGAGGATCCTGTTATACCACTCCTGGGCATATACCCAGAGGATTCCCCAGCATGCAATAAGGAAACATGCTCCACTATGTTCATAGCAGCCTTATTTATAATAGCCAGAAGCTGGAAAAAACCCAGATGTCCCTCAATGAAAGAATGGATACAGAAAATGTGGTATATTTACACAATGAAATACTACTCAGCAATTAAAAACAATGAGTTCATAAAATTCTTAGGCAAATGGCTGGAAATGGAAAATATCATCCTAAGTGAGGTAACCCCATCACAAAAGAACACAAATGGAATAAAGTCACTGATTAAGTGGATATTAGCCCAGAAGCTCTGAATACCCAAGACACAATTAACATATCAAATGATTCCCAAGAAGAAGGAAGGAGAGGGCCCTGGTCCTGGAAAGGCTTGATGCAGCAATGTAGGGGATTACCAGAACAGAGAAGTGGGAGGGGGGGTTGATTGGGGAATGGGTAGAGGGAAGAGGGCTTATGGGACATATGGGGAGGGGGAAACCAGGAAAGGGGAAATCATTTTGAATGTAAACAAAGAATGTAGAAAAAAAACCTGTATGGTATAGAATTGAATACCCAGAAATGAACCCACACACCTACGGTCACTTGATATTTGACAAAGGAGCTAAAAACATCCAGTGGAAAAAAGAGCATTTTTAACAAATGGTGCTAGATCAACTTGAGGTCAACATGTAGAAAAATGCAAATTGACCCATTCTTATCTCTGTATAAAACTCAAGTTCAAGTGGATCAAGGACCTTTACACAAAACCAGATACACTGAAGCTTAGAGAGGAGAAAGTAGGGAAGATACTTGAACACATGAGCACAGGGAAAAGTTTCCTGAATAGAACACCAATGGCTTATGCTCTAACAACAAGAATCGACAAATAGGACCTCATAAAACTGCAAAGCTTCTGTAAGGCAAAGGACACTGTAAATAGGACAAAACGGCAACCAACAGATTGGGGAAAGATCTTTACCAATCCTACATCCAATAGAGGGCTAATATCCAATGCATACAAAGAACTCAAGAAGTTAGACTCCAGAGAGTCAAACCCCATTAAAAATGGGGTAGAGAGCTAAACAGAATTCTCAACTGAGGAAACTCGAATGGCTGTGAAGCACCTAAAAAAATATTCAGCATCCTTAGTTATCAGGGAAATGCAAATCAAAACAACCCTGAGATTCCACCTCACACAGTCAGAATGGCTAATATCAAAAATTCAGGGGACAGCAGATGCTAGCAAGTATGTGGAGAAAGAGGAACACTTCTCTATTGCTGTTGGAATTACAAGCTGGTAAAACCACTCTGGAAATCAGTTTGGCAGTTCCTCAGAAAATTAGACATAGTACTACCTGAGGAACGAGCTATACCACTCCTGGGCATATACCCAGAAGATGTTCCAACATGTAATAAGGACACATGCTCTACTATATTCATAGCAGCCTTGTTTATAATAGCCAGAAGCTAGAAAGCACCCAGATGTCCCTCAACAGAGGAATGGATACAGAAAATATGATATATCTACACAATGGAGTACTATTCAGCTATTAAAAACAATGAATTCATGAAATTCTTAAGCAACTGGATGGAACTAGAAAGTGTCATCCTGAGTGAGATAATCCAATCACAAAAGAACACTCATAGTATGCACTCACTGATAAGTAGATATTAGCCCAAAAGCTCAGAATAAACAAGTTACAATTCACAGACCACAGGAAGCTCAAGAAGGAAGACCAAAGTGTGGGTGCTTTGATTTTTCTGGGAAAGGGAACAAAAATACTCACAGGAGCAATTATGAAGACAAAGTGTGGAGCAGAGACTGAAGGAAAGGTCATCCAGAGACTGTCCTATCTGGGGATTCATCCTCTAAACAGTCTCCAAACCCCAACACTACTATGGATGACAAGAAGTGTGTATTGAAAGGAGCCTGTTACGTTTGTCTCCAGAGGGGCTCTACCAGAGCCTTACAGATACAGAGGCAGATGCTAGCAGCCAACCATTGGATTGAGTGCAGGGTCCCTAATGGAGGAGTTGGAGGGAGGACTGGAGGAGCTGAAGGAGTTTGCAGCCCCATGGGAAGAACGACGATGTTGGCCAACCAAACACCCCAGGGCTCCCAGGAACTAAACCATCAACCAAGGAGTACACATGGTTTCAGCCAAAAGTGTGGCAGAGGAATGCCTTGTTGGGCATCAGTGGGAGGAGAGGTCCTTGGTCCTGTGAAGGCTCGATAGATGCCCCAGAGTGGGGAAGTCGAGGGTGGTAGGTGGGAGTGTGTTGGGTGGAGAGGCATCTTCTTGGAGGCAGGGAGAGAATGGGTTGGGGGTTTTCTGGGAGGGGTGAAACTGAGAAAGGGGATAACATCTGAAATGTAAATGAAGAATATAGTCAATAAAAAAATTAAAAAAAAGATTTACTGGGGACCTATACCATGTGCCAGGCAGGCACTACTAACTACTGTAAATATTGAGTACATGACATCACAATACCCCCCCCCAAAAAAAGGAAATGAAGAGCAGAGAGAAGGAAAGTTACATTCTCTGTGTGCTGGCTAGATTTGTGTCACCTGGACACAAAAGATAGAATCTGAGAGGAAGAAACCTCGACTGAGAAAATGCCTCCATAGGATGGGGTGTGGGCCAGCATGGAAAGCATTTTTTTATTAGTGATTTGTGGGGGAGGTCCCCAGCCCACGGTAGTTGCTGCCATCCCTGGGCTGCTGACCCTGGGTTCTGTAAGAAAACAGGCTGAGCAAGCCATGGCAAGCCAGTGAGCAGCGCCCTCCGTGGCCTTGCCCGTCTGCGTTCCGGTCCTGCTTCCTTTGATGATGAACAGTGATGTGAAAATGTTTGGGGGTTTTAGTGTTTTTCTTTCTTTCTTTCTTTCTTTCTTTCTTTCTTTCTTTCTTCTCTTTTTTCTTTCTCTCTTGTTTTGGGGGGGAGGGGTCATGTGTTGCAAGAGAAACCCTAAGACATTCTAGAAGGAGAGGAAAGCAAACTGTGTCAGAGGCCAGCTGCAGTGCTCTAACGGATAATGCAGCTGGAACAAGGAGCAGGAAAGAGATTCAAAGATTGAAGGGGGAAGCCAGAGAGCTAGCCAGAGCTCAGGGTCCCTCAGCCCTTCAGACCTGCGGTAGTCTGTTTGGGTCTTATTAAGAAAACTGAGAAGTCTGGAGCAGGCCCGACACCGTCAGGTTTCCTCTTTTAACAGACCGTTGGCTTAACCACTCAGCCACCGCATCCCACATATGGTTCTTTAAAAATAAAAATAATTTTTTTTTTAATGTTAAAGACTGCTCTGGGGGATGGCTCGGTGCTAGAAACCACTCGCTGCTCTTTCAGAAGATGGAATTCATTTCCCAGCACCCACATGGTGGCTCAAAAACCATCCTTAACTTCAGACCGAA
This sequence comes from Apodemus agrarius, assembly GCA_964023405.1. Classification (NCBI taxonomy): domain Eukaryota; kingdom Metazoa; phylum Chordata; class Mammalia; order Rodentia; family Muridae; genus Apodemus; species Apodemus agrarius. The sequence goes on from OZ030011.1 coordinate 43,969,542, forward strand.
GGGACCTGCCATCCTCTTCTGGCCTCTAGCACCGGGCACACTCATCGCTCATACATACATGCAGGCAAAACATACACTGTTCATACATTCATGCAGGCAAAACATACACATGCATAAGATACAAAACAATAAATAAATCTTGGTTAAGGTCTGCTCAAGAGTCTGGGGAGATGGCTCAGCAGGCAGGGGTGTCTCAGGCTGCGTGACTGCCAGCCTGGCTCCAAGGCCAGTGAGAAACAGTCTCAAAGGAGGAAGGAACTGAAGGATACGTCAGCACAGCCAACATCCTCCTCTAACCTTCATATGTAGGCACACATGCCTACACACGCGCGCGCACACACACACACACACACACACAGATGAGGGGACAGAGGGAGGAGGGCAAGAGGGAGGAAGATTGTTCTAGATGTCACAGGGAAAAAAGGCTTCAAAGGGCAAGGGTAAAACAAGATGAGCTCGTAGGTGGATTGAACTAGGGAGATAATACCTCAGATAATTAGGAGCAACTGGATATAAAGTATAATTCAGGCGGGGAGCTGGAGGAATTTGATTGATTAGATGAATATCTAGAATGGTGATTCAATCAGGATTGTAGTTACTGGTGTTCTTCCTGTGTGTGTGTATGTTTTTAAACAGGGAAATCTGGAATTCATCTTCAGCTATATTGTTATCCACATATATAAATGTGACTATAATATATTACTATGTCAAATGGCAAGAGTATATGAATCTGGAGCTTGTGTGAAAGCTCAGAACACGAGCCCATGACCCTTCTGCCATAAAGAAATTTGCTAAAATCATGAGGGTGGATATGAGGGACTGAGGACAGATAGAGGAGGAACAAGATCCTAAAACTGAGTCCCGGGATTCTCCAAGGCTTAGAAGCTGACAAAATGAGGCGGGACCAGCAACACAGACTAAAGTGGTCAGAAACAGGGATAAAACCTAAGAAGCCAACTGACGGGAACTGTTGGGGAGCATGGTGGCTGTGTGATGGGGCTGAGGATCAACACTTTGTGGTGATGTCACAGCCAACATACCGTCCAAGGGCAGCACATTAGTCACTTTATAGTAATATTGGTATACACAAACTTACCATGTTATCAGTCATATAAAAGCACAGTATATAAATTTTGCACAGTATACAACACTTGCTGATATTTCTGGCTGTGCTTACTCTGCTAGCAGTCATTACTTCAGAGTGTAAGTTATCTCTACAGCATTTTTAAGTTCTGGAAGACACAATGCATCAGCTTCACACTGTTTCTGCTCACCACCTCCTTTGATTGTGTGCAGAGGCCACATCCATGATGAGCACACACTACACAGTCTTTTTAAGTACACAAGAACAGAGGCACAGGACTGGCTGACTTAGTAATACAGTCCCCAAGCCACGCCACCACCACTAAACAACACATGGCTGTGTTTTAAATACTATTGAGTTGAATAAAGTTTTGAAAATCAATTTCAATATAGGGCTAGGAAATAAAGCCAGTACAGAGTGAATTCAAGATAAATAATAGGGAGATTTTGACTTCTGTGCACAAAAGATTAACTGGCCTGAGAATTGCCGATAGCATCAACTATAAAAGTAGACAAAATATCAGAAATAACAATTTCACACACTAAACAATAGTTCAGAACTGTGACCCTCGTGCGAAAGGAAACTAATAAAGGAGCCTGAAATATGTCCCAGGCTAACACCAGAGGCACTTTCTATTCTACGACACAAAAAAGGGAAGCCAGCGTGAGTCTGGTGACCCAGAGTGGAGAAAATGAGATCAGAGTTTGGGATGGCTAAGCTGGCAGAACTCATAAAGTCACATGCAGAAAAGAAGAGGTGACTGGGGGGGGGGGTGCGTTTGCAGGGTACACTCCAGAACTAATATGCATAATGTATGGAAGGAAACTCCTCAGGATGGACCAGGAGACAACATGAGACTAAACACTTCCAGTACTCACACAGGATGAGAACAGTGCATGTCCCCATGCCAACAAGGAATACAGAGATCTCATTATACCATGGGCAACAGGAGTCCTCAGAGGCACATCACAGTGCTGAGGCTTAATCAGTCTCAAAGACCATCAAAGTGATCTTAACTATACATTAAAACAAAAAATCTAACACCTCAGAGATGTACATTAAAGTCCACAGCTAACATAGCAATGTCTAACAACCATTAGGGAAGGGGCTGGAGAAATGGCTTAGCAGTTAAGACCACTGACTGCTCTTCCAAGGACTCAGTTTCAACCCAGCACGCACATGGCAGCTCACAGCCATCTGTAACTTCAATTCCAGGGGATCCAACATCCTCTGTGGGAACCATGGACTGATGCACAGATATACACATGCAGGCAAGCATTCATACACATAAAATAATAAATTTTTTTCATTAATAGGCATGTAAAGGAGAAGAAAAGATCTATAGACAGGACAAAATTAAATTACTAACAAAAGGTCAGAAATTGTATAGATGATGGCATTATTAATGCCCTCAGAAACAACTATATGCAATATTAGAAATCTATGTAATTAGGTAAATTAGAGGATAGACCAGTACACTATATACTGCAGACACAAACTGGAGAATAATCTGTTTCTGTGAATAAAGCCTTTTTTGAACATGTATTTGTTCACTTACTATTACATCCGCTTTTGTACTGATGGCGGAAATGAAGAACTATAAAAGATTAAGAGCTGGAGGTGGCTCGAAGCCTTAATCCCAGCACTACCCAGGAGAGGATGAGGCGTGAGTTCACCTGAGCTACACAGCAAGACTGTCAGAAACACAAAGAGACAGGGCAGGAACTCAGCTGGCTCAGTGTTTGCCTTACAAGCATGAGAACCTCAGAACTCATATGAAAAAGCAAGGAGAAACAGCCCAGGCTTGTAATCTCAGAGCTGGGGAGGCTGGGACAAGTTGGTCCCTGGGGCTCCCTGGAGAACCAGGCTAGACCACGGAAATCTTATCTCAATGAAAAAAAAAAAAAAAGAATAGGAGCTGATGCCTAGAAAGATTGCTCAGTGGTTAGCAGTGCTTGCTAACAGCACTTCCAGAGAAGCCAAGTTCAATTCCCAGCACCCACATGGCAGTTCACAACCATCTGTAACTCCAATTCCAGGCAATCCAATGCCTCTTCTCACCTCCTCAGGCATCAGGTACGCAAGTGATGCACAGACATGTATAGTGATGCATAGAACACCCATAACATTTTTTTTTAATTTTTTAAGGAGGTAGGCAGCACCAGAGAAATGGCACCCAAGGCTGTCTTTCTGTTGGGTCCACAGGATTGCACACATGGATGTGCATGCACACACACACATACACATACAAACACATGCATTGCCCACATGCACATGAATTGCACACAAAGACATATACACACACACATGCACACACACAACACTAACACAGGTACTCACATATATATACATGCAACTGCATGTGCATACTCTTGACAGAATCAAAAACTAAAATAGATAGATAGACAGATAGATAGATAGATAGATAGATAGATAAAGAAATAAATAAATACAAACTCAAAACAGCTATAAAGAATGCCTACAGAGATAATGCTCTTTCTGAGATGTATCTGAAATGAGAATGTTAAAGCCATGCTTAAGGCAAAGCATGTGACCTTTGGGTTTAACCTCATCAACACCCCTCAACCATAAACCTGAATAATGCACTACCAACCACCCCACAATGTCACTTATAAAATGAATTCTTCAGGATAAGATAAATAAGCGAACCAGCTCTTCCTTTTACGTAGTGTTTAAACTGAGTTAATCTTTGGCCCTGGTTATAAATTACATCCTTGGAGCAATGTAAGTCCACAAGCCACAAATCATATATATGACTATTGTTAAGACATTCTGAGGTTTCTCTCCACCCTGCCAAATCTCAAGAATGCATTATCTCCTTGCAACCCTGCTACATGCTGACTGCCCATTCCATCTTTCCTGCTTGTCTCCAATAAACAAAATATAATGCTTATTCAGTTCATATGGATGGGAATTCTCATAGCTGTCAAGTGTCCATAGGATGAAATACAGATCTGGTCAGTAGATTACTTTGCTTACCCATCTTTTCAAGCTGTATGTAAACTTGGGGCATCTAAGACTATACTGTGCTTTAAGCAGCTGTCTAATAAGTTAAACAAATAAAAACAGACATTTTTCTGAATCATCCAGAAGAGGGTATCCATAACCCTGCACACACAGCATTCCAGCCTCTCGTTCAAACTCCTTGTGAGTCTCCTATCCTCCCCACCTCTCCTGCCCCCTCTATCCCTTAAGTCCAGAACAGCCTGGGTTCCACTTAAACATTTACCAACCCAACCCACTTCCAGTTCCTCGTTGCTTTGAGTCTCACTTTATTCAAGCAGCAGTATGAATAAGCCCTCACAACTCATCTTGATTGCTAGAGAGCCTTTCCCCTCGCTTTCCTATTCTCCCACAAAGAAGTGGTCTAGTGAGAAATCTGGAGGGGAATTACTGTGGCTAAAGAAAACATCTACAAGTAAGAAGATGAAGAGAAGTAGCTATCCTGTAAACCTCCCCACTTAGTGATGCTTGCCTTTAATCCCAGCACTCCACTCAGGAGGCAAAGGCAAGCAAATCTCTGTAAATTCAAGGCCAGCCTGGTCTACACAGTAAGTTGCAGGATATCCAGGCATGTGTAGAGAGACCTTGTCTCATGGATAAAAAGATAACTGGCAGATAGATAGATAAATAGATAGATAGATAGATAGATAGATAGATAGATAGATAGAAGATAGATAGATAGATAGATAGATAGATAGATAGATAGATAGATAAAAATGTAAAAGGATATTTTCCTGACAAAAGGTGTACCTAACCCTTTCTATTCCCACTACCATAACCACAAACTGGATATGGAGGCCTGAAAACAAACCAGCTTTAGGTCCTTTCATCACTGAACAGCTGAAACAGATCTTTACACAGGAGAAAAGTCTACCTATTTTTGTTTACACTGCTGTTCTTTGAATGTTCAGTTTACTTGTGGCAGAAAGCTTATGCAGCTCACGGACCACCCATCTCTGATAACCCTGACAGGGTCAAGCAGACTGACAACAGCACAAATAAGACATGACCAGACCCTAAAGAGCAGGCTCCATGCATGATCCACCACAGCAGACTCCTGAAGGCAGTGATACCAAAGGCACTACACCCGCACCAGACCTCAGCACACACTCTGTGAGAGCAACCTCGCCCCTTCTCAGGCTCTATGAAGAATGCAATAAAAACTAAAAACAATGCAAGGTTTTACCCCTATTCTAAGACAACCGTCTTGTTAACTATGTACATATATTAACACAAATGTAAGTAGACTAAAAATGGACCTGTTTTGTACCCTGCCTCTCATGTAAGTACTAACACTACATGAAGGCAGAAAAGAAATGGAGAAATAAGTAAATATGAAAAATCCAAAATATAATTAAGACCATATGCAAAGAAAAGAACCACAAGCATGCATCTTCACAAACAGGCAGAGGCTGCCTCCTGGGACTGTAGTGCTACTTGATTATTTCCTGCAAACTGAAAGAAGGAAGAGGAGGCTCAGAAAACTTACAAGGCCCAAAAAGGAAAGAAACCTACTCTTTGCACTTTGCCATGTGTGTCAATAACCTCTCTGTTGCTGACACCTGACCAAATACCCTGACAAAAGCAACTCATAGAGAAAAGTTCAGGGTACAGTCCACCAGAGCAGTGAAGTGCAGGCAGCTGACACCCCCCCACCCCACCCTCCACCCCCCCACCCCCCGCCCACAGTCAGGAAGCAGGGAATGATGAACACTTGCTCACAGGTAGCACTCTCCTTTTTATTCAGTCCAGGACCCAGTGGGGCCACACTCCTTTGAGGTGGGTCTTCCCATCTCAATTAATCTAAGCAAGACAATCCTTCCCAAGACTGCCAGAGGCTGACCTAACCTAGAGAGTCCTCCCAGGTCTCCATGGAAGCCTGTCTCCTAGGCAATTCTAGATCCCGGCAAGTTGATCCGTATTAAACATCATACCTCATCAGGTCCTTTTGGATCTACTACTATTCAGAGAGAAATAAAGAAGAGAGTTGTACATAATGATGTAATTCAAAGAGTCCAAAACAATAGCTATGGCATATCTTGACTAAGAAATAAGAATTGATCTCCAAATGCATAATTTCCCATTTGGTGAATATTCATTCACCATTATTTTCTTCCTTCTAGAAATAAAGCATACAGCAGCAACCCTTTTGCTCTCGAGTCTTCCCTCGTCCCCGTTTTTTATTTGCCATCCCTTCCTGCTTCTTCACCTCGTTTCTTCTCAACCTTCTACAAAACACAACTTACACAGGGACCTCGATTAAGCCAATAAGAAAGACATAGAAGAGGAAGAAAAGTGATCTGCTTCCTGGATCGATTTCAAAAGGAAAATTTCCTTTAAAACCAATATCTAACATCCTCTGTTCTTAAAAGTTAAAATAAATTTTAACCTATTTGTAAATGTCCCATGGTGCACAGGAGCTATAAAAGCAAAGCATTGTAATAGAAAAATAAAGCGTCCTACCTCTCAGCAGTAAACGCAGACTCTGTGTCAATGAACACCACAGCCCCTTCTAATCCTCCCAGGCTGGTGGGTAATGTAGCTAAGACACTCATCATTATGCAAAACTGAGTTTTTCCGCAACCTGGTGGACCTGTAACCTAAAAAACAAAGTGCATGTCATATATGTGTATATAAAATTTGTATAAACATTATAAGCTAGCAAAAGAAAATTATTTTAGAATTTGCTACAAAAAAAAAAAAAAAAACCCAATCCCATAACCTTGGTTCCAAGAAAGAATTAATCCCTACTGCCCTAAGACACCTTGTCACTGCACATGACAAGCTAGCTTTTCCCGGATTGGTGGATGCTTGGGATGTATGTATATCCTTAGGAGCAATGAGAAAACGGTCACTCGGTCAATCACCTTCTATGCTTTGTTAGCAGATGTGAAATTATAATTGAGAATGGATAGAAGTGTCACTCGCTCACTGTATGTTCTCGTGTTGACAAATGACAGTGTGAAAACAATACTGAAGAATGACTGGCTGGTGGGCAGCACAGGGCACAGCCACCTGTCATTCAGGCAGGGTCAGTGGATATGGGACAGCAGCGCAGAACTTGTCTGTCCCATCTTTCTTTTCATTTTTCCAGTTTTATTTTTTGAGAAAGGGTCTCACTGTGTAGCCCCTGGCTAGCCCAGAACTTCCTACGTAGTCCTGGAACTCAGACTCTGTCTGCCTCTACCTGAGGCTGAGATTATAGGAATGTACCACCACATTCAGCTGCTCATCTTCTCATCAAAACAAAGTTGTGCCCCTCTGTAAGTTCAAGCTCACAGTCTGCTGTGGGTTCTCATAAGCACTCCTCATTCCATCACAGACTACTACAGAGATCCTGTCTTGTACAGCCCAAGTGCTCTCCCTTTGAGCTTTGTCCTCAGTTCACTGGTGTTTGAGGTAGTGGAAACCAGCAGGGTCAGGCTGATGGAAGATAATTAGGTCAGACAGGAGGACAGGAGGGATTATTGTCCCTCTTAGTCCAAAGGCCTACTCTGCATACAGTACTTTCCTTCTTGCTTCTTGGCCATAATGTAACACAGTCAGGTAGGTTTTACCAACAGGCTAGAGCCATGTTGTTTGGATCCTCTAGCCACTAGATTCTGAGCCAAATAAACCACTCTATTATATAAAAGTCCCCAACCTTCAATATTCTGTTACAGCAAATGGTATAGTAATAGACTCAAACAAGTTTCTATAAAATCTAGCAACTCTGATATCCTCTGAAATGTTCTTTTGCCTGTCTAACATCAACTTCTTTGTTGTCAGATGCCTAATAATAAATAAACAGAAAAGCTAAAAGATTTTTACAAGAAATGTCCATACAACCACCCCTGCACTCAACAATTACCATTTTACTGTATTTACTATATGCTATCTTCTGCTACACTAATCTGTCCGTCTCTCCATCTATTCACCAATAATCTTGGACTGCTGTCTTTTGTCCTTCAAAGTAAGTCAAAGGCATCAAATACACTTTGAAAAAAAGGCTATGAATCCTGCATACATGCCATTCTATAGAGTTTAATATGTACAGGATTTTCCTTTTGAGTTTCTCACTTGTGAACATTATCTACCATTTGGTGAATATGAATACATATACATACACCATCTATTAGCTATTTGCTTATGGTACTAGGGATTGAACTCAAGGGTCTGTGTGTCTAGGCAAGCATTCCAATGCTGAGCTATAACCTCATTCCCATATATGTAATCTAAACTCCTACCAAATCAAATTTTATTACTCCCAAGAAGTGACATATGCATTACTTTCTAGTCAAGAAGTTTTAGCAAGCTGGTTGCACCGGTTTTTAATCCTAGCTACTTGAAAAGCTGAACAGGCAGAATCAGGCATATCTGAGCCACAGAGTGAGTTCAAGGCCAGTGGCGGCAACATTTTATCTCAGGATGAGCACTGAAAAGGATGACAGCGGATGGCGCTCAGCAGTAGTTCAACTTATCTGACTCGGGTTATGTCCTGAGTTCCACATCAGTGCTACAAAAACAAGCAAAGACCATCTATGTGCAGGAAGTCCTTCATTTTTGAGGTTATACCTTCCCTGATAACATCTTTACCTCAATGAGATTTGTTATAGAAAGAAATTATTAATGGATTTCATTTTTGCAACAGAATCTATACTATTTACACTTTTCAATATTTACACTTTACAATCCTTTTTTATTATTTCTACCATCATTGTTGTTATTATTATTACTCTTCATTATTATTATTATTATCATTATTATTATTATTACTCCTCCTCCTCTTTCATAATGTGCATAGCCCATGTGTGAAGGTCAAAGGACAACTTTAGTCAGTACATTCTTTCTTCCACCTGAAGATCTGGGGGTCTGGGGACTGAACTCAGGCTTTGGCTGGCATGGCAAGGACCTTACTCTCTCATCCATCTCAGCAGCCCCCTTAAAAAAATTTTTTTTAATGCAGGGTCTCATTTTGTAGTCCTGGCTAGCCTAGAACTCACTATGAAGACTAGGCTGACCTTGAACTCATAAAAATCAACCTCCCTCTGCCTCCTGAGTGCTGGGATTAAAGATGTGTAACAAATCTAACCAAAAATATTTTAATTGGTTTAAATATATAGCATTCTCCCTTTGATTGATCAAGACCGAAAAATTTGTTTTGATCACTAAAATACCACAAGTCTTTTAACATTACTAAAGTCAACGCAAATCAGGTTGTTCATTGCATATCATGACAAGAGAGACTCCAATCAGTAGAAGTTGCATGTGAATTCTGAAACTGAATAAATAGGTACCTGTGAGAGTATAAACTGATGGAGAAATGGGGAACAGGCTGTCTGCCCACAAGCTTTGTCTATAGCCAGGTCCTTTGAGTTTGAATTAAACTATAGTAACGATTTCTAGTATATTCTTCATATATTTTTCTTCTTGTTAGCTCTGTGTGTGTGTGTGTGTGTGTGTGTGTGTGTGTGTGTGTGTGTGTGTTTATGGACTGCCAGGAGTAAAATTTGATTATTTTCCAGGTTTATTTATTGAGGGAAAATATCTCAACATTAATAAAATTAGCTTCAGACAGTTTAGCCCTGATTTCTACCATCCAAACCACAAGATTTCAAGTTGTGTTTGGTTCCCAGCTTCAACCCAACGATGGTTACAGAGAGAAAACCTGCCAAGCCAGAACAGTCAAAGTCATTTGCTTCTTGGAAACTCAGAGTGAATGGAATATTTGCACACAGAAATACCTAGAGGATGAAAATCAGTTGCACATGGTTTTAGGCTGATACACCTCTCCACGAAACATGCAACAACAAAAAATACTAAAGTAAATTCTTAGTGCAGGCCTTTCAAATATCAGTAGCAACATAGCAAAAACCAGTGGCTCGCTTAAAGGGGGGAAACTGCTATTCCCCATAACAGAAAGTCTATGATCAAAAAAAAAAGGCCAGTTCACTACAACCTGAAGTTTGATTGTGTAGGAGAAATAGAAGATGAAGCCTAGACCAGCCAGGGCCTCAGATCTCACCAGTTAACGCTGCACAGCTGGGAGTGGGGCGGCAAATGCACTATGCCAAGCCACTACTTGGCAGAAGAAAATCAAGGCTCTTCTAGCTCTGACCTGAAACAAGACAGCTCATAGGAGCTGCTTTTTTTTTCCTAGCAACCCCCTTCCCCTGGCCAGGCATCTAAGTACTTGTCTGTATTTACTCAAGAATTATGCAGAAATATGATTAGGTCTTCAGACCTACATAATTCATTTTATAATTACCTCTCTGAATCCTAAAGCCTGAATCTCAGAAAGGCTACAATCAGCCTTGTGAAAGAAGACTGGATCTTAACTTATCGACCATCAGCATGTAAAAGCTTACACCCAACACTCTCTTCCCCATTACTATATACTGACAACTACTCTGTGTGTGCACACACATGTGTGAACATGCAAGTCTGTGTGTGTGTCTGTGTCTGTGTGTGTGTGTGAAAAGAGATGATCAGAGCAGGAAAAAAAACAGGACATAGAAATGACAAATGTTCCAAGTTGCACAGTAAAAATCAAACATCATGAAGACAAATCACCATCCATTAACAGCACTTCCTGAGCATGTGGTGTGACTGATCCTAAGGCACCATTAGGAATCAGTATTATTTCTAAAGTAAGGAATGAGTAAAGAAACCAACACTATATGGTAAAATCTTGTATTGACTGGAGCCTTTCACAGCAACAAGTCAGGTAAAGAAATCATGTGAGAACATCACATGTAAGATTCGCCCACCTGAATCAGACCTACTTTTCCCACCACAATGACTACAAGTCAGCCACCAAACCCAGCTGTAACTAGACAAGACAAAACCTATCTTCTAAGACCTGTGAGTCCATAGAAAGAAAAATTAAGATTCACTACAGTTCGCAGCCGTAATCTAATGACCTTCCTACTGTAGGCCATGCAGGTATCTGCGCTTACAAGCCTTCCTCTTACCATCTCCTGTGACCATGTAGGGCACACTAATCTTGCCAATGAGAAGAAAAATCCAGAGTTGTGGCTTTTACCCACGAGAAAATGGGGACGTTAAATCAGGACTCTGGCTCCCTTTTGGGAACATTAGAAGAATTCATCCCAACCTAAAGCTGCACCTTAGAAGGACAGGTGATTATCTCAATCACCTTCTAATCACCTCTTTTTTTGTGATTATCTCAAATCACAAAAAAAGCTTACAAATGATCCAGGAAATACAAATAATGTAAATATTTGGGAGTGCTCACAGGTTGATCTTCCAGAGATACTAATGAAACAAGATACACAGACTTGCCATCTTTTGATTGACAAAAGCTTGGACCATTTCCTTAGACTATAATCTCTAGATCATAAAATAAAACTGCCTTTTGATAATACCTTTTTAAAGTTTGTTATTTATTTTTATTTTATTTTATTTTATTTTATTTTATTTTATTTTATTTTATTTTATTTTATTTTATTTATTGGGGGGGTACATCACAGTGTATGCATGGAGATCAGAGGACAACCAGCTCTCTCCTCCTACCACATGGATCCTAGGAATGGACTTGGCGGCAAGTACCTTTCTTTACCCACAGAGACATCCTGCCAGCAAGACAACACCTTTAAATACAACTCTAATCTTACCTACTCACAATAACATCTATCTTGTGGACTTTTAACAAGGACAGTATTGAGCCCAGGAGTAAGACTCCATTTTTGAGAAAACAGTAGTCTATTGTTTTACATTTACACATATAGACACATAGAATAGAAACAAATCTATATCTATATCTATAACACTAAATTTTTCATGGACAGTAAAGATAGAAGAGAGATAGGGGAAAAAACTAAAGGTTCCTTAATTTATAATAATGAAAAAATGGTTGATAATCATTGACATTATACAAACTTCTAAAGTTTAGGCTTCAACCTTATCATCACTGTTCCTTTTCAATTAAAATAGATTCAGAATTACTTATTCATATATTCCACAAGTAAAAAACTCCTGGTTCTCTGAGGCAATATGACAAAGGCCCTGGCTCACAGGACTGCTGTTTCAGGGCCTGTGTGAGCACTACTTTGATTGTACTTCCTACCTCAGTGCTGTAACTGATGATGTAACTAACTGTACTCAGATTCAGTGAGTTCACGTAAGTTATAATATACATGATGATAAATACATTTTGGGATTAAAAGTTAAAGGAAAAGCAACTATAAAAATGACAAGAGAATGTCCCCAGATTCATATTTATTCCCTCAATCACTTCCAGACCTTTGAATGAGAAACAAGATTGTGTGATGCAGTGATACTATCCATACCTCTATTACTTGTCTACTGCTGTAAACAATTACCACAGATTCAGAAGCCTGAAAGAAGACTCATTTATTATTTAGAGGTCTGATCCCTGATGGGCTGAACAGAACTCTCTGCATAGGATCTCATAAGGCTAAAATCAAGGTTCTCTGCTGTACTGGGCTCCAGTCTGGAAAACTCAGAGTCAACTCCCAGGCCCAGACAGATTGCTGGCAAAATCTGTGCTTCTGCTCTAGGTCTGAGGTTTCTTTCTTGTATTCATCTGATAACTTGGAACGTGCTTATTGTTCCCGGGGGCCACACGCATTCTTGGTCATATGCCCACTTCATCTCCAAACCACAGCACTGTCAGTACTCCCCCATGCTTTGAATGTGTCTTCCTCACATGAGTAAGAACGATCACTGCTTCAGAGAGTGCACAAGATGAGATCTAGGTGCTTTCCTATGAAAGCCACTGAGTCATATAACATACCTTAATCAAGGCAATGACATGCCATAATCACAGCAAATGACATCTCACCATACTCACAAATACCAGGGCTGAGAATACAATGTCATTTGGAGGTGTCTTAGTCACTGCTTTATTGCTCTGAAGAGAGCAATAAAGCAACTCTTAGAAACTCTTAGAAAACTCTTAGAAAAGGAACTGAGGGCTGGCTTACAGTTAGTTTCAAAGGCCTAGTTCACCATCATCAATGGCAGGGAACATGGTAGCAGCCAAGCAGAATGCTGGACTAGAATCTGAGAGCTACATCCTAATCTAAAAGGAGAGAGACACGCTGGACCTGGCATAAGCTTTAGAAACCTCAAAGCCCACTACAGTGACACACTTCTTCTAACAAGGCCACACCTACTCCACCATGGCCACACCTTCTAATCCATCTAATCCTCACACTGTGTCACTCCCTGATGACTGAGCATTCAAATATATGAGCCTATTGAGGTCACTCTTATCCAAACCAAAGGAAGCCATTTTAGAAATTTTGCCAGATACAACGTCTCTGAGAACAGAAAGCTAGTACCTTGATAAATTGAGGAGTTTTTTATTATATGCACATATAAGTGCATATATACATTTGTATGCACACTAGTGGATAGCCAATCTCTCAGATGGACCCAGTGATCGTCACCCTTTGTATTCATGCCTTTTGTGGCCCCCTCCACATATCAGGTTGGTCTGTGTGTCTAACAGAATATATAAGAAACGATGGCACATAACTTCTAAGACGGCCATTCTACCTTGTTCCCTTGGTATATATATATATATATATATATATATATATATATGTATATATGGAGTCAGCTGTCATAGCATGAAGGCACTCTAACGCTCATTTGGAGAGGTTCACATGGCAAAGAATTCCCAGCCACGTGAGTGAGCCACGTTGGAGGTGGCAGTTCCCTCATGTCCCACCAACTTTTCAGACAATGTCAGCCTAGGCCAATATTCTGACTATGATTTCATAGTAGATCTGAACCAGAAACATCCAGCTAAGCTGTTCTCAAATTCTTGACCCAAAGAATCTGTATGAGAAAATAAATACTATTTTAGTCATTAAGCTTTGGAGTGATTTGTTAAGTGATGTCAAAAGATACACAAAATTAAGAAATATACAACTTTAAAAACATTTAAGGAAAAAAGCTCCTAAAAGACTCATTAAATGTTCATCAATAAAATTTCTTTTTTTTTTGTTTGTTTGTTTTTGTTTTTTGTTTTTGTTTTTTTTTTTGTTTTTCGAGACAGGGTTTCTCTGTGTAGTCCTGACTGTCCTGGAGCTCACTCTGTAGACCAGGCTGGCCTCGAACTCAGAAATCCACCTGCCTCTGCCTCCCAAGTGCTGGGATTAAAGGCGTGCGCCACCACGCCCGGCTCCTCAATAAAATTTCTTAAGTGAATTATTTTGATACTTTTTAAATAAACTTACATAAATTAATATTAAACGTATATGATTAAATATTAAAAATGAACTACTATACTCTGGAATTGTAATAACATTAAAAACTTCCGGGCGGTGGTGGCGCACACCTTTAATCCCAGCACTTGGGAGGCAGAGGCAGGCAGATTTCTGAGTTCGAGGCCAGCCTGGTCTACAGAGTGAGTTCCAGGACAGCCAGGACTACACAGAGAAACCCTGTCTTGAAAAACTAAAAAAAAAAAAAAAAAAAAAAAACAACAACAACAACAAAAACTTCTAAACCTGGGCAGGAAAGATAGTTCAGCAGTTAAAAGTACATAAGGCTCTTGCAAAAGACCCAAGTTCAGTTCCTAGGACATATAATCTCCTATAACTACAGCTCTTCTGAATCCAGCACCTCCAGCCTCTAGGGTACCTGCACTCATGTGTTCATATCTTTCTACCTGCACAAACATGCACACGTACGTGCGTGCCCACACTTTTAAAGTAATAAAAAATAAAATCTTTTAAAAGACAAAACAAACTTCTAAACCTTTGTTAATTACAAGATCAAGGGGGAGTGTGTAGGACAGGCAGCTGGAACAAAGCATCAGAGGAAATAAGTACTAAGCAGTGTTAAACATCAATATAGAAGCCAGGCACCGTGGCACACACCTTCAATCCCGACACTCGGGAAGCAGAGGCAAGCATGGTTCCGCACTTACGGCCAGCCTTGTCCACACAGCCAGTTCCAAGCCGGCCAGGGATACATAAGGAAAGAAAGCAAAGAAGGAAGAAAAAGAGGAAGGAAAACCAAATGCCTTCATTCAATGTGTATTTATTAAGTACCTTGTATGTGCCGGGCGGTGGTGGCGCACGCCTTTAATCCCAGCACTTGAGAGGCAGAGGCAGGTGGATTTCTGAGTTCAAGGCCAGCCTGGTCTACAGAGTGAGTTCCAGGACAGCCAGGGCTACACAGAGAACCCCTGTCTCTAAAAAACCAAAAAAAAAAAAGTTTATTACTCTCTATTTTTTATGTATATGGGTGTTTTGCCTGAATGCATGTTGCATGTCTAAGCTCCAAGTGTGTGCAGTACCCCTGGAGGGCAGAAGAGGGTGCTAGACCCCAGGGAAATGGGGTTCAAGATGGTTGTCAGAGGCATGAGGCTGCTGGGAATTGAACCCAAATCCTCAGGAGGAGCAGCCAATGCTGTTACCTATTGGACCATCTCTTCAGCCCTCTTAAATAACTTATAAATAACATGCTTAATTTAATGGTCATATACAGAGCAACCAGTCATTAGAGAATAATTGTCCTGTCAAAAGTACACATGAACAATTATAAAAGCTGAGAGTGCTTTTAGACTTAAAAAAGTCTCAGTGGCCAGGCATGATGACGTATATCTATAATCCAATCACCTGGGGAATGCTGGTAGTTGAGAGAAACATCTTCTCAAGGGACTTTGTAGAACCCTCAACATTATGCTAAATTTTCTGACTAAAATGCAATCAAGGCAACACTCTAAAATTTTTAAATAATTTCACTTAAATTATTTAAATGTTTTAAATTCCAAATAAACCCATAAGGCAAATACATAATCACAGCAGAAATTATAAGAGACATTTAAGGCTGGATGAGAATGAAAACACTGTGCATGGAAAGATATCTGGACTGGCAGGGTGGGGCAGCTGCCTGGCCCTGCATTCTCCAAAAGACAAACAAAGAAAAACTGAACAGTAGTATAGTAAATGTTTAAGAATAATTACAGAAAAGAAGAGAAATGAACAATACAAATAAATTAATATAAGACAAAGAAATTAGAAGTTCAACAAAAACAACAAAATATACAGATCTCTGTGTATATCTTTTTAAAGTGTGAGAGAAAAGACAAAATAAATAAAATTGAGAATAGGAAGAAAGACAAAGCCACTTATAAATCACATTTAAAGGAAAGGAAGTTTAATAATTTTATGATAATAAATTTGAAAACCTAAAGAATATGTTAGCCAAAAATGGTAGCATATGTCTTTAACCCCAGCACTCAGGATAGTGAGGCAGGTTGATCTGTGTGGGTTCCAGGCCAGTGTGGTCTACAGACAGCCAAGGCAAAGACATAGTGGAAACCCTGTCTCAGACACCCCCCCCCATACACACACACATACATTCTCTCTCTCTCTCTCTCTCTCTCTCTCTCTCTCTCTCTCTCTCTCTCTCTCTCTCCTAAAAATATTATTTGCCACTATTCAGAGAGAAATAGAAGCTATAATCATTTAGGGAACTGAATTCTTTTTTTCCTTTTAATCTTCCCTCAGAGAAAATAATAATACCAGACAGTCCTTGAGGCAAAACTCTGAAGCACAAACAATCTTACCTATGTGAATGCTAACATGCAATGTAAAAAGGAGGCAATATTCCACAGGCTAGTATATCAAATGACTAGAGATTCTAATTCAGACAGACACTACTAGAAAGGAAACTTATCATAGGATACACCGTGAATAATAATACAGAAATCTCTAATATCAGAAAACTGAATCCAAGAGATTAAAAACAAATGATCTGTACCAATAAAGCTGAGCTTGTACCAAAGGATAATGGTGACTTACTCTTAGAGAAGCTAGAACTGTTACTCACTTCATATTATATCAAAATAGAAAATGCTCATTTTAATGCAGGCAAAAAAGGCATCTGATAAAATTCAGTGCTAAACCAATACTGTACCTAAGAAAAGAGGAAAATTTCCCTGATTCTGACCAAGGATAAATTCAAATACCTACAGCTAACTTTATGGGTTGGATGATTTTCTTTTACTTTCTATCTGGAAATTATTTTAAACTTATAGGAAAAGTGTAAGAGCTAGAACAGAATATCAGAAAACATTTAAATTCATCTACTCACTATTAACTTTTTGGCCATTTGTTTCTTGTTTCTTGTCCTCTCCCATGTCCACATGAGTAAGTGTGAGGTGCATATTTTTCCACTATCTGAATTAGTTGTATATATCAAGGTCATTTAAATATTTTGGTATATATTTCCTAAAAAAGACATTCTTACATAATCATAATATAACTAATAGCTTCAGTAACCTAACACTGCTCTACTTGCTAATTTCTGTCACTTGATTCATTAAGACTCAGCATCATTTTTAAGGCTGGAATGTTTAAAAGGATACTCTTTTTAAAACCAGGAAGGGTGCTGCTCACTACAGTAATTATTTTAATTAATTTATGTATTGTTACTGTGTCTGTGCCCAATGTGGAGAGAGGGGTGTGCCACCACACATGTGCAGAGGTACAGAGAAAACTTTCCTGAGATGGAGCTCTCCATCCGTCTCCGTGCGAGTTCCTGCGATCACACTCGGAGCACAGGCTTGGACGGCAAGCTCCTTTGCCCACTGAGCCATCTTGCTGGCACCAATATAATTTTTTTGTTGTTTTGGTTTGGTTTGGTTTGGTTTGGTTTTTCGAGACAGGGTTTCTCTGTGTAGTCCTGGCTGTCCTGGAACTCACTCTGTAGACCAGGCTGGCCTCGAACTCAGAAATCCGCCTGCCTCTGCCTCCCAAGTGCTGGGATTACAGGCGTGCGCCACCATGCCCGGCGTACCAATATAATTTTAATCAACTATATCAACAGTTTAATTAAAAGTAAAAACTGGAGAGATGACAGGACAGTTAAGGGCATTGCAGAGGATCTGAGTTCCGGTTCCCAGAACCCACATGGTAGTTCACAACTATCTGTAACTCTAGTTACATCCAACCTCTGGCCTCTGCAGGCACCAGGCATGCATGTTATATACCTATACATATACTAGTATACAGATAAATACCCATACACATAAAATAAAAATAAATTTAAAATCAAAAAATAGTTCTGAGAAAATAAAAGAAGCTGTAATCACAGTACTTAGGAAGCTGAAGCAAGAGGATCACAAGTTCAAAGGCAGCCTGAGCTATACAATCAGACCCTGCAATGAAAGAGTCAGTCAGACAGAAAGACAGATACACTAGAGAAATACAAAACAAAACCAGAGAGAAATAACCCACATATTCACAAGAGGAGCTAAAATAAAACACAAACAGCCATTGGTGTACACAGCCATGGATGTGTGGTAGATTGTATTTAGCAAGAGTGAAGGCCTAGGTTCAAAACCTACCAGGAAAAACAACAACAACAAACAAAAAAATGCTAAGTGTTGGTGAGAGTATATTGAAAAAAAGTAAACAACAACAACAACAGCAAACCCACCATGTGTTCCAGAGAGGATGCAGAATGCTACGGTCCCTTTGAAAACCAGTCTAGCAGATTCCTAAAGAGCCATATATATTACATGATCCAGTCTCTCCAATCACTCCTAGGTGAATATTTACCAAAGAGTAACAAAAACTATATACCTATCAGTGTCATGCTATTTACAATAGATGAAAACTGGAAACTACCTATCGACTAATGAATGGTAAACAAAGTATGCCATATCTGTTCTGTGGAATAGTAATCATTAAAAAGAACAAATTGTTATGTGTTTAAACCTTTAGTCACCTTAAAAATGCCATGTGACTGGAACTAAACAGAAATGACTACGAATTGCTTAACTTCATTTATGTGAAGTGCTTACAAGAAGCAAATTTATAGGGGATGAAAATGGATCAGTTGCCTGGGCTTCGGATGGGAGTGAGGATTCACTACAAGTGGGACAGCGAAGACGACTTTGTGACTACAACGTAACTGCAGTGGTGACTGCACAGCTACGGGCTTACTCAAACCACATTCACTTACAATGCTTGGATTCTAGGTTATTTAAATCACGCCTAAATACAGCTGTTTTTAAGGTATCCATATGACCTCTAAAAGATCCTCAGTACTTAGAAAAAAATAAAATTAAGACCCTAAGGATGGACGAAGTCTGATTATACCAGGGTAAGAAGCTATGAGCCAGGAAGGATTTCTGTGCACGGTTAGTGGGAGTGGGAGTCAGCACAGCACTCTAGAGAACAATCAGTCCTGGTTGTACGAGGCTACCCCGCGCACACCCTACAACCACCAAACCACGCCAGGGCAGATGCTGGAAGCAGTGGCCACCCAGAAAATTCTTCAGGCTTTGCATATCATATGGTTTCTGTCACAGCTAATTAAAGTCTGCCCTTGTGTCACAAGACAACCACACACAAAATGTAAACAAATGAGCTTGGGCATAAAACTTTATTTACACGCACAGGCAGTGAGCTGAATTTTACTGCTGGGCGATGGTTCTCTAATTCCCGCCCCAGAGAAAAAATGTCCATGTGCTATCCAGCAGCTATGTACAAAAATATCCACGGGACTCACTCATATTAGCAGCAAGCGGGAAACAACCCAAATGTCCACTAATAACAAAAGGAGTAAATTGTGGCATATTTTCAAAGTGAAATATAATGCAGCAATAAAAATTATGTTCTTGCAACCTAAAATAACAGGAAAAAAATCTTAGAAATAACATTGTCAGAAAAGCAATTCATAAAGGAGAACATGAGATACGACTGAATCACAAATATATGATTTTTAAAGTTGAAAAATAAGCAAAACAAGAACTGCGTGTCTCTTATGTAACCATAAAGTAGAAGGAAACCACAGAGAATGGTAAACATTCAGGCGGCAGCGAGGCTAAAGTATTCCCTGCATGCAACTGAAAGTCCTCGAAAGATTCTAGAAATGACCTAGGCGAGGGCAGAATGTAAAGAATTATTACTAATCAGCATTATAGGCCAGTCAGGTGGATCATAACTAAACCCTCAAAGGGGTTCTAATCTCCGTTTGAATTCAAACAGATTTGGCAAAATGACAAGGTAGGGGCAGGGAGGGGGAAATCACCATAAAACTCAAAGATAAAATAAATGCATTGGTTACTCTTCTTCAGATTAATTTTTTGTAAGTTTATTACCCCATCAATATCGAGCCTCATCTCAAAAATGATCGTGTAAAGTATAATTCTGGCACCATCTGGTGGCAACACATGACAACAACAGCCCTTCAATTAGTTTATCCAGTCAACTATTTATGTAATAGGCATCTACTAGACATAGCAGTCTTTAAATCTCTCTAGGAATATAGGAAATAAAATATTCCGTAAAACAGGATTCCTATCTTTAAGAAAAAAAAATCATTTAAACTATGATTATGAGAACTATAAAGAAACTGCTGGGATTATAACTCAGTGGACCAGACATTGCATAAAATGCTTGAAACCATGGGTTCGATACCCAGAACCTCACAAAGCCTGTGCACGCAAGCACGCGCACAAGCACGCGCACACACTCACACTCACTCACTAACATATAACATGTCTGCTCATAGAACTTTGCTTCCAAACTTTTCTGGCAAGAAGTTCTTACAGGCGCCGCACCCATACACACCAATGCAGCTTTCAATAGAACCATGGTGCTCTTGAGGGGCCCTCATCTTCTTGAAACTTCATTCAAAGGGCACCACCTAATTTTCCCTTCCCTGACACTGAGCTGGGCATGGCTCACAGGCAATGAAGAAAGCCTAACATAAGCAGTGGTGTGATCACCAAGGACATCACCACTTCCACTGAGAGAAGTGAACGAGAACATCAAGAGAAGATACAGGCACGCTGTGAAGACCCCACTTGGGGAAGAAACACCAGAAAGCAGCCCCAGCCTGCCGGCTGCGTGAGTGAGCCTCCGAGCAGTCAACTTCTCCAGGTGTCTTGAACTGTAGCTGACTGTAGGCATTGCCAACATGACTAAGCTCAGACACTCCCAAAGACACTGAGAAGTCAGTGTTTATTGTTGCTTTAAGCTGCTTAGCTTGAAGATAGCTCACTGTACAAAAAATAATACAGTAAGTTATCACTTCCTAAGATCAAATGCTGTCAATAGCAGGAAGCAAAACTAACTTGCTATAGTTTAATATATTACTTGCTCAAATATTATCAGAATTGAATCACACAAGAAATCTACAAAATAGAGATTCTTTTTTTTCTATATTCTTTGTTTACATTCCAAAGGCTTTCCCCTTTCCCAGTTCCCCCCTCACCATATGTCCCATAAGTCCTCTTCCCCCCCTTTCCCCCCCATTCCCCAATCACCCCCCAACCCTTTCTCTGTTCTGGTACTCTCCCACAAAACTGGAACCAGTCTTTTCAGGACCAGTGTCCTCTCCTTCCTTTTTCTTGGGAATCTTGATTTGCTAATTGTGCCTTGAGTATTCAGAGCTTCTGGGCTCTTTAATATCCACTTATCAGTGATTGTATTTCATATGTATTCTTTTGTGATTGGATTAATTCACTTAGGATGATGTTTTCCAGATCCAACCATTTGCCTACAAATTGCATGAATTCATTGTTTTTATTTGCTGAGTAGTATTCCATTGTATAAATATACCACATTTTCTGTATCCATTCCTCCTTTGAGGGACATCTGGACTCCTTCCAACTTCTGGCTATTTTAAATAAGGCTGCTATGAACATTGTGGAGCATGTGTCTTTATTGCATGGAGGGGAATCCTCTGGGTATATGCCCAGGAGTGGTATGACAGGGTTCTCTGGAAGTAATTGTTTCCCAATACTCTTTCATAATATTCACCATTGCATGTGATATAAGCATGTGTGTGTATTCGTGCATGTGTGTGCATGAGTGAGTGTGTGTGCGCAGGGTGGGGCCTGGGATCAACACTTAATGCTATTCTCTACACCTATGACCTTACACTCTGAGCCAGACTCACTCCTTTCCACCACACTGGCATTACAGATATATACCACTGCACCTGGCTTCTACACGGGTGCTGGAGAGCCAGACCCAGCTCCTCATGATGGTGGGACGAGCATAAGGGCTCTGCCCCCAGCCACCTCCTCAGACCCAATACTCATCACTCTCTAAAGCATCTCAAAGAAACAAAAGCTAGCTCAGCCAGCACATCCAGTCAGCCAGCAAGGATTTAATACCTCCGTTTATAAAGCAACCACAGCCATTCTGGCAGGACTAGGCTAGCAAAGTACCTGGACTTAACTCACAGTAGTTTTTGTGAGCTAGTTTATGATATATTTTTTTAATTAAACATTCCTCTTGGCTCTGACACTTGTAGAAAAGGATATGGGTTTCCTTTACCTCTGTGAGAGATCCACAAGGAACACCGCCGCGCAGAGCTTCATCCAAAGCACAAAGGGTAGTAGATAGGAACGCTGCTGAGAGATGTGCAGACCTTCGGGTCTTTAACTCATAAGCCTGTACGAGAGAGAAAAATATCACGTCTCTTTCAGGTACTAATCAATCAAAACCACAAACCAAATGTGTAACCACAAGCCACCCTTCTTTCTCTGTTATTCATCCGAACAGTGAGTATCAACCCAGTGCCAGTGACTATGGGATGAGAACACTTATAATGTCAACAAGAGATGAGACTTATAGACTACACCTCAACCAGACCTGGCTATCTAGAGGGCTTCACTGAAGAGCCAGATACCTGTGGAAAACTGAATCCACTGTTAGATAAGCAAAAGGAAGGTAGACATTCCTGCCAAAGAGGTGAGGATGTGCACAGAAAGATCAAGAAGCAGGAAAGCAGCGAAAGCTAAGGAAATCTGCAAACAATGAATAATTAAACACAGTTCACTCAGGATGGCTGAAAGGCAGACAGTGACAGCAGTGTGGCAGTGACAGGGCTGGAAAAGCAAGCAGGGGCCTCACACCAGCAGTTTTAGGACGGAGGTAACAGGATCATGTAATTGTTTCAAACTTAGGGTGATCTGTGAAACACAGCTTGAAAGAGAGGCTGGAGAGAGGTGAGAAGTGACCCCTAAAAGATATCCACACCAAATCCCTGGAGCCTGTGTGAAGAAGGGGTAACAGATGTGACTAACTTAAAGACCTTGGGATGAGGAGATGATCCTGGATTATGTGTGTGGACCACAAATGCTAACAAAAGTATACATCTAAGGCACAGGCCAAGGCGGCTTCACTGGAGGAAAATGGGAGGGGAAGATGAGCAGAGAGGGGGAAATGGCCACAGGCCAGGGAATGCCAGCCTTCTTCAGCAACTGAGCGAGGCCAGGAAGGGATGTTCCCCCAGGTCCTCTGCAGAGGGCGCAGCTGGGTCTGAGCCAGACTGTGAGGCAACAACTTCCTCTTCTTCAGATCCACTCATTTGTGGGGAAATACAACAAATTCTCACGATATTGTTTTATGTGTGTGGGTGTTGTGCCTGCATGTATGTCTGTGTACTACACGCATGACTGCTGACTGAAGAGGCCAGAAGAAGGCATTGGATCTCCTGGGACTACAGTTATGGTATGGGTGGTAAGAATTGAACCGGGGTCCTCTGGAAGAGAAGCCAGTACCCTTACCTGCTGAGCCGTCTTCCCAACACCACAAATTATTATTTTGAGAAGATACTAAGGTTGCCTTAGAATAGCAGTACTCAACCTGTGTTGAGAACAACCCCCAAAAGGCTATCAAAAAGCAGATATTTAGCTGGGCGTGGTGGTGCACACCTGTAATCCCAGCATTTAGGAGGCAGAGGCAGGCGGATTTCTGAGTTCGAGGCCAGCCTGGTCTACAGAGTGAGTTCCAGGACAGCCAGGACAACACAGAGAAACCCTGTCTCGAAAAACTAAAAAACAAAACAAAACAAAAAAACCAGATATTTACATTATGATTCATAACAGTAGCAAAATTATAATATAGCAATGAAGCTAATTTTGTGGTTGGGGGTCACCACAACATGAGGAACTATATTCAAGGGTTGCAGCATTAGGAAGGTTGAGGACCACTGGCTTAGAAGAATAGCTTGAAGATGGATAATACTACAAAGTAAGACATGTGCCAGGAGCTATTCCAAGCATTCCAAAGGACTGAAGTGGAGATGAAAACAGTAAATTTGAAGGGTTTTAACATGACAAATTCTTTTTCCTTTTGATTTTAAAAGTGCGAGCTGAAAGTGAGTGAACCTTAGCACACTCTCAGCACACAGTAGAACAAAAGAGCGCACGGTGAACGCATGCTACCCAAACTAGCGACTGAGAAATGCGGTCTGAGGAAAACAGGAGCTTTGCCTGGTGAGAATCAAGTCCAGTGGCTCTATAATCATCTAGAATTGCTAGAAGCTGAAATATATGTGATAAGAAGTCCAAGAAGCCTCCAGGCTCATCACATGGCCGCAGTGAAGCACCGGTACCAAGTTACCTCTTTGTACTAAGCCGTCGTCTACAAAGGTTCCTTCATGCACAAGGCAACAGTTCAAATTGTGGCTCCTTTGTGACCTATAGAGCCACTTAATGCATCTACCCCAACATCTCCATTTTTGCCATTAGACAATCAGATATACAAAGAGTCTGCGTGGCATGCAGACAGTTCATCTTTGATTGTACTAAACCCAAGCTGTCATGACTGGTGTAAACCAGGAAGTGGCGAGATGGGGTTAGATGGGAGGAATAAGCCGGAAGGGGCCAGGGCTGTCTCTTTGCTTCTCTCTTTCCTTTCTTTTAGGTTTTACTCTTTCATATGGAGTATCTTATCCGTGAGACTAAGCCAATTTCCTAGAGATTCTCCCTTCCAAACTGCTTTCATAGCAATCAGTTCTCCAGCCTCTGCTCCATCACCACACAAACAATCTGGTACAACCCCCATCTGCCCAAAACACGGTAACAAAAATATTTTTTGAATATTTTCAATGTGCATTCAAGACCTATCCTCTTCAAATACGCCGCTTGTATCCTTTTATGATTTACTACTTCTGGAATAATTTCCGGAATCCTTAGCTTGTTAACAGGACCCCATGCTGCCTCCAGCTTCTCTCACTGGCTGCCTCTCTGCAACGCTCCTCCTCACCGTGCTCCACTGGCTCCACCGAAGCCATTCGATGAACAGGCACCCTTCTCACAGAGTCTTTGCACTTGCCATCCCAATGGCAGACACTCCCCTGCCCCACGTCTATCTATCCCCAACGTATTTGCCTGTCTCCCCAATTCATCCTATACATTTTAGATAAAGCATTGCTCTCATGAGGGAGCTATCCTGGCCCCCAATGTAAATAACACCCCTTATTGTTAAGTTACACGAACCGTTTGCATCTGTGGGACACAGGCCTTGCTTACTATGCGCAGAAGCTCGTGGACACCTCTATAACTCAGGCCAGTCACTTTCATAAGTTCTAGGGGGGAGAGACTTAAAAAGTCCTAAAAAGACAAAAAAAAAAAAAGCAAAGAGAAATAGTTTAACATGCATGTGTAACAAAGACATAAGAATTAAAAAGAAATGTTCGTCACGGACTTTTTTAAATGTAAAAGAAAAGCAAATATAAAACAAAAGACTTTTGGTTGTTACTGTTCATCTCCAGGGAGAAGTTAGATTTATTTACTATAGATATATATATATGCCTCTTTTACATCCTAAAACGGAGCTTCTTCACACTGACGTGCTCCTGAACTCAGAGACATGAGGGCAGTCTTATCTATTACACAGTCTCCAGATGGCACGTATCAGTGTCTGGGAGATGCCCCCAACACCATCACGAACAGCAGCCTAGTCCAAGTTTTTATGAATACTGCACTAGAGTTTTGGTCCAAATGTATGCCCAGAAAGAATCAGGTCAAAAGGTATCTGAGGCTGGGTGGTGATAGTGCACAGCATTACTCCCAGCACTCGGGAGAAAGAGGCAGGCGGCTCTGAGTCCAAGGCCAGCCTGGTCTACAGAGTGAGCTCCAGGACAGCCAGGGCTACACAGAGAAACTCTGTCTCAAAAAACCAAAAAAAAAAAAAAAAAAGTATTTGTTTTCTAAGCTAAAAGTTAACTCAAAGAAAAGTATGTGACAACTGAGAGAATGCTTCATACTCTTAAAACCATTTAAAATATAAACATGATTTTTAAATGTATTAACAAAAGAATAAAAGAATCCTTAAAAAACAATCAATGCCCAAAAAGTATATGTTGTGAAAAATATGTTTATTAAGGACAGAAATTGGGGCTGGTGAGATGACGTGGTGGTAAAGAGCATGAACTGCTCTCCCAGAGGTCCTGAGTTTAAATCCCAGCAACCACATGGTGGCTCACAACCATCTGTAATAGGATCGGATTCCCTCTTCTGGGGTGTCTGAAGACAGCTACAGTGTACTTACATATAATAAATACATAAATCTTAAAAAAAAAAAAAGACAGAAATTCTAAAATAAAGCTTTAGTCCTATTTTCCCTCTCAAGAGGGACTTTCTTCATTACTATACTTAAAGATGTAACATGTGGGGGGGGGAAAGAAAGAAAGAAAAAGGAAAGGAAAAGAAGCAACTTCTGTTGTATACATTTATGAAACCAAACCTAACAGTACTGCCGGGCTGGGGTTAACTGAGTTGCAGAGCACCCGACCTGGGGTTCAGTCCTCAGAATGAGTAAATCAGAACAATAAACACTGACTGTTAATCCCATACATCCACGCTGTAATCTCAGTTAAGTCATATTTCTCAAGTAATGATACAAGTAATTTTTATGTGGATTAAACTCGGGAGCTCCCAAAGATGGAAGAGGTAGTCTTCCTTCTGTTTTGGTATTCTCATCCTAAAATACAAATATTGGACTTTGTTTGGTAAATAAAATTCCAGCTGAAATGCAACCTAAGCCACATATGGAAAGCACCACTGCTTAACCTACTTTCGTACACCTAAGCTTTGATTTTCTGTCTGTGGAGGTGAGAAATCAATATTGGGTAGCCCCTTCAAACGATCTCTGTGGTCTGAAGCAAACTTGGAGGTCACAACTTCACTAGATTGGCTACCTAGCAAGTCCTCTTGTCTCTACTTCCCTGGAGCTGGGAGTTCAGGTGTACACTGCCAGGCCTGGCTTTCTATGACAGTGCTGGCATCCAAGCTCAAGTCCTCATGTTTACAAGGCAAGGACTTTACTGACGCCATCATGTCCCCAGACCCTATAACACTAAATCTTTATAACCCAAGTTTAACAGTTATTAATTACAGTTAAAATTAATTTGTACATAAAATCTAAGTAAAAGTACATGAATGTTACCTGACAGTTAACGATCTGATATCTGCTTAAACGGTCACACAGCTCTGGAGATAAACCCACTCGTCTTAGTTTCTTGCTGCTCATATTTCCAGGTCTCCCAAAGAATCTTGAAAAACAAACAAAAAAAATGATAAAAAATGATAGTGGACAGATTATACAAAATCAAAACGTAGAAAAATGCTAATAAAAATGTAGGAAAGACACTTTTTATCAACCATGTACACTGAGAAAGAAAACAACCTCAAAAAACGCATGCCATGCAATCCTTATTGATATTACTTGACTTTAACAGTACTTCACATTTACATAGGAGGCTAGTTTGCCTTTTGTCGCTGTGTTAAAACACTGACCAAAAGAAAGTTGAAAAGACAAGTTTATTTGGCTTTCAGATTATATTCCTTTGTCAAGGAAAGCCAAGGTGGAAACTGAAGGCAAGAGCTTGAAGCAGACATGGAAGCTGAGACCACAAAGGACTGCTGCTTACTCCTGGCTTCCCCTGCTCCCTCACCAGGCACTCTGGCTCATGAGAAGGACCACTGACAGTGAGCCAAGCCCTCTTCCATCAACTAGCAGTCAAGAAAATGTTCCCATGGATATGCACACAGGCCCATCTGATGGAGATAATCTGTCAACTGAAACTCCCTTTTCCCCTGAGTGTCAAGTATTGAGTCGATTACCACAACTAACCATCACTTATAACATCTTAAGACAGTGTTATTAACAAATGTCATTTGGTTATGAAATCTTCAAGATGCATTTCCAAGTGGCAACTCCACACTGAACTGTAACAAGAATGAACTGACATCTGTTAAATATCAACCATGCTCCAAAACTTTATATTTAATATTCTTGACAGGTTATAATAAAAGTAGAATTGTCATTTTTATATATGAGAAAGCTAACATGTAAATGTCAGCTATCTCACTGTCATCAAAAAATAAATACATAAATGCATAAATAAATAAATAGCAGGTTTAGTTTCACCAGGCAGTTTGCCTCCGAGACCTATCGTCTAGGTCCCATTACTACTGTAGGACCACAAATCTTATTTCGCCCTTGCTTTTTCTAAAGAGTGAGAACAAATCTCAATCAAATGTTAGCAATAAAATCCTCTATTATATTAGGTGCTGTCTGTCCCATATAGAATTAAATTCTGCTCTTCTTATAGTTTAGATAGCTAATGAGACTCATGAAGTACTTGTCTTCGGAGATGGAACTGTGGTAATCTCTGTAAGAATGCATGCACAGAAGAGGCTGTGCATCTCACTGGAATGGTAAAGTATCCTCCAGAAACAGTAGGGACTCATTATTCAATGGAATAAAGCAATAATAATCTATAGCTATACACAAAAGAACAAAACTCTACACAAGAGTTAAGATTCCTACTACCAATACTACAGCCCACATCTACTTAACACTTAAATTATCTGAATTATATTAAATACCCCTCCTCTCTCTTCGTCCCCCATCTTCTACTCTTCTCTCTCCCCACAAAACCAAAATGCATTCCCTTTATTTCTTTCAACTGGAATTTTGTAAGAATGATTTGTTTCCTTAAGAGAAAGTTTACCAACATTTATATGCTATTCTGTTGCCTACTGCTTCTCAGATAAGGTAGGTCTAGGCAATAACATTTAATGAATAAGTTCAGGCCCTCAAACAACACAAACAAAAAACACCTACGACCCTAAAGTACAAAGACCTTAGCAATAACCACTCTGATTTAACAGTATCACTCTCGCCACTTGCCCTCACTTCTGCTTATGGCTTCAAATTATTTCCCTACGCTCCCAAATATAACTCTCCAAATATAATATTCTCCATTCATGTTTCTTCCACCAATACTTTTACGCACATGCTATGCTGAGTTTATGCCCTCCCCTTTGCATACTTACAATTGAAGAATGAAAAGACACATATTCAAGTAACTACATCTATACAACAAGTATTGTAATTGCTATGTACATATACTGCTGAAATAGGAGGAAATCTAGAATTGGCCTGAAAAAAATTAGGTTGCATGTCACAATCCTACTAGAAGTAGTTCCCTTAAAAGTCAGTTTCATGGCTTAAAATGCTTCATGGGACCATATGACAACCTCCAAACTTTTATGATCAATCATATTTTTTTCAACTTGAAAAGGGCATCCCTTTTTTAGCTCTCACTCAAACATAAGATTGCAAGGCACGATCAGATTTGTCTTCCTGGCAAAGTTGTTCTCATGTGTAAAACAATGAGGAAGGCACTCATTATAGACGTGTGATTCTTCTAAGGCGACCGTCCACAACGTTAGGTTAGGTTACTCAAACACATATGTCTCCCACACAAACTCTTCGCCAATCAGTCACTTCCTCTCCAGAGCTATTTCCACACTTTGCACGTATTTCTTCCTTAATCTGATCTGTGCGTTATTATAGCGTATGCTTTTCTTTCTTCCTGATGTGTGCGTGAGCGAGTTGTGGGTCTTGGAGACAGAGGAGACTGCATCTCAGACTGAACTTCTGTTAGCCGCTCAATAAAAATAGTGAAGCAACAAAAAACAGCTATTTTGTGGGAGCTGAGGGGTTAATTTATTTATCGGGCCCTTATTATGCGCCAGACACTAGTTTTAAATGATTCAGATGTTTTTAGTAAACACACGAACTAGCCAAGGGATAGAGCCAGCATTCGAATCCAGAGATCTGACTCCACAGATTCCGCGCGTTTAACACAAGTTTGACAGTCCCTAAACTTGCCCGGATCCCTAACTTGCCCAGAAGCGGATGGAGAAGTATCAAGAGTTAGAAAACCTGACGCAGAACGTCCTGATAAAACAGGGCACCTTCCAAGCATCACTCGTCTACCTAGAGGAAGTCGAAAGCCCCAGGACCTCGTCCGGGTTACAGGGACGAGCCCGGTTACAAGCAGAGTACGTGCCCAATACGCAGGTCTCTCCGTGACCCCGGTATCAACATCCATAGTCTCCGAGAGGGAGCACAAGATATTGAGCACACCCTCTTCCCCACAACTGCCCCCCTCAGAAAACTCCAGTACCAGGTCAGCAGCACGGAACTTTCAAAATTTCCCCCACCCTCACACAATTACCCGCGAAAAGTGCGAGCAGCAACATCTGAGGCGCTGGTTGGTTGGTACTCTGAAGACTTATCCAATCAGAAGTAGGAAAAAAAAATCTCGGGTTAGCCCCGCTGAATTTTGGGAATTGTAGTTCAGTCTCAAAGCTACACGAATTAAATTTCTCCTTTGTAGTGATTGTCCAAATCGAGGGGCGAAACCTTTTTCAGACGAACGTGAAGCAAGGAAAACCTTGACTGGAAATTCTTTTCCTCAGTGAATCGCATTTTAAAGTTATTTCCTGGGCCAGAGAAGGTTCTTTTGACGGGCTGAGTGGTTGGAGAAAGGGTGGGCAATCTGCCTATTCCCGTTTTGGGATGAAAGCTCCTTTGCACTTTTCAACACACTTAGATGGTGAAAATGTCCAGGTAACACTAACTAAATTAAGAGTCTCAAACTAAAATATACATTGGGGGAAAAAAACACTGAGTTTAGTTGAAAAAAAGAAAATGAAGCCAAGTAAGTTTAGTATTAAAGTAGCCGAGTTAAGAAAAACTAATAAACTTAAGAACTGACTTTACATGATTTGTGAAAAGCCTTTGATCACACTTTGTTTTCGTTTGCAACTCCACTGAACCGACGTCAGCCTTCTGATGGATAATTATGTAATATATATGATATATACACGAATATATACATACACACACATATATATGTCTATACACACACACACACACACACACACACACACACACACATATATATGATAGAATAATGATACAGGAAGATCCAGGACTCCTGTGGCTAACCCAGCATCTGTCTGGTACTGAGAAAATGTTGTAAACAAATAAAAATAAAAAACCCAGTAGCGGGTTGGGGATGTGGAACACTCCTGGTCCCAGCTACCCCGACATGAATAACTGAAGGTGTTGCAAGAAGGAGCAATCATAATTCGGGAGGGTCCTCAGCCCTGCAGCTAGCGGATCTAACTCTTCCGTAGCTTCACCCTAGCAATCAGGTGGTGTCACGTGACTCAAACAAACATGGCACTTGATTTGCATCTTGCTTCTCCTGAGCCAATAAGAGTGGCGCTCTCTTTCGTCATCGCCGCCCCTTCCACCACTCTTCGCAATGGGACCTGTCACCTGACTGGGATCAAACATGGCTGCTGTGGACGTGAAAATGCTTTCGACTCCCGGAGCAGGTGAGTGTGAGGCGCAGGGAGGATTGCGAAGGTGCTGTCCACGACCCCGCTAGGGGGAGCATCCCTGTCCCCCAGCCTCCCGGCTCTACAGTTCAGTCCCAGATTGGTTTCCTGATCTTTAGCCCTCTGTCTCAACAGAAGGCTCTAACCAAGGGAGTTTTCATCCTTACCAAGGCATCCACCCACCTCGAGATTTATAGTCTGACTGACAAAATGTTCAGGAGGGAATACGGAAGTAAATTAACGTGTCTGCGCCCCAGGCTAAAACAAATATTAAGATTATTATCTGTGGGGTCTGTGTTAGGAGATAGGATCCACCCCTTAGAGAAAGAGACGGTTCTCAAAAAAGGATAGTAACAGGTCAAATTAAACCCAAAACAGTCATTAGAAAAGTAAGTTCTGCCTTTTCCTTTCGGGCCAGGAGCTGGTGGTTTATCTAAAGTTTCATTTCTTCTCAGTTCGTGTGGTGTTTCTAGGGGGTACTCCACAGATGAGAAAATTGAGGATGTGTTCCTCGTAACGCCTCTATTTTCTGTCTACCTGCACTTTGTGCTGGGAAAATGAGTTACCCATTTGGAAAAGAGGAAACCGCTACAGAGGAGCAGCTTTTTGAATTTTTCTGTGAGTGCCTGCGGAGGGGAGACTGGGAGTTGGCACAAGCATGTGTACCTCAACTACACAGGGGACAAGGAGAGATCCCCCAAAAGGTGGAGGACATACTACAGGCCCTGGTGCAGTGTCCCATTCTGCTAAGGTAAGCGACCCCTGCTCTTACCAGGATCGCAGAGAGGAAGATAGTTTATTTGTATTATTCAGTATTATTATTCAAATTATTCAGTATTTGTACTCTGGTCTTTATGCCCCCAATCAGCTACTATCTTAAAAAGTTAGCAGGCATGGAGCACATTTTAATAGTCTGATGTTTTATCTGTGTAATGTATTTTACATTTGTTATAATCCAGTGGCCTTGAATTACACTCTGCAGCTGAGTTTAAGCTGGGCTACCAAAGGGATACTGAATATCATTTCTTATTTGTTATCCGTGGAAGATAGTTTAACTACATTTTGTCTCCAAAAGACAAACCCTATTCACTCCTGTTGCTTATAAGATTGTTGATGGTGTTGCTCTAACAAAGAATTGAAAGTGTATTAACTTAAGCCCTGGCTGTCCTGGAACTCACTCTGTAGACCAGGCTGGCCTGGAACTCAGAAATCTGCCTGCCTCTGTCTCCCAAGTGCTGGGATTAAAGGTGTGCACCACTCCTGTCCTGCAACTTAAAACATTTTATTTTGAAATAATCATAGACCCACAAAAAGTTGAAATATAATAGAGTTGGCACAAGCTTTTCCCAGTTTCTCCAGTTGTGACATCTCGTCCAGCTGAACTAAAACACCAGAACCAGGAAAAGTACATTACTACTAATGAACAGTAAAAAAATAATAATAATAATAATCTTACTTGATTTCACCATTCTTAAACCTGTATTTGCTTTTCACTTGTAATTCTGTGCAGTTTTATCCATGCGGGGGTTGATATAAGCCCGCTGTAATGATGGTGCAGAAGTTCTGCACACTACACATGGATCCTCACTCCTCCATACTGTGCTGTGTATTTACACTATGGCACCTTGCCTCGTGAGAACCACAGTTCTTTTTTTTTTTTTTTTTTTTTGAGACAGGGTTTCTCTGTGTAGTCCTGGCTGTCCTGGAACTCACTTTGTAGACCAGGCTGGCCTCGAACTCAGAAATCCACCTGCCTCTGCCTCCCAAGTGCTGGGATTACAGGCGTGCGCCACTACTGCCCGGCCTGAGAACCACAGTTCTCCATCCTAGATCTTAAGTTCTTAGCAGTGTTATTAACTAGTGCATAGGAGCCAGAATAATAATTTCTCTCCCTTTAACTGTTCTGTTATAATCCTGTAGGAGGAATGGGTTAGCACATAAAGACCAGAGAAACAAATGACTCTTGTTATTCCTCCCCCCCACCCCTTAAATTTGAGTTCTGGGCTAGTGCTACCCAAACTACTAATTTAAAGTAAGTCTTATGAGTTCCTATAACTATATAGTTATAAGTGAATTTCTATAAACTCCCTTTATTCTTTTATATTTGATTCATTTTCTATGTTCAAATGTACACTTAGGAGCTGAGTATGGTGGTAATTTAACCCATGCATCCCAACTGAGGCAGGAGTACTGCCATGAGTTCAGGGCCAGCCTGGACTGCAGTATGAAACCCTGTCTCAAAACAATGAAGGACTGTGTGTGTGTGTGTGTGTGTGTGTGTGTGTGTGTTTGTGTATCTGTCTGTCTTTGTGTGTTTGGGTGTGTCTGTGTGTCTATCTGTGTGTTTCAGATAGCATTCATTACTGTGATTTTTTTTCCCTGTAAAAGTATACTTAAAAATAAAACTAAGTCAGGTGTGGGGAGGCTATGTCTGCAGCTCCAGACTCTCTGGAGGCTGGAGCAGAGGAAGATTGCCTGAGCCTGGGAATTCCAGACCAGCCAGCATAACAACACTGCAGCCGGGGAGCTAGAATACAGTTAGATAAGGTGCAGGCATTAATGTGAGCTGGAAGTTATGTGGCTCTGTTTGCCTGACCTGGTACTTACAGTTGAGAATTTCTCACTAGGACCTACGTGTTTAGATCTGAAGTGGGCTGATTGAAAACTGAACTACAAATCATGAATCACAAAGGAGAAAGGGTGGGCTGAAACTCCTATTTTACTAAATCGTTCTTTCTTTTTTTTAGATGTGGGCCAGACATCAACCCTCAAAGATTAGCTTGGCTCTGGCTTCTTGTATTAGAAAAATGGTTGGCCCCAGAAAAGGTACGTGGGTTTACATTTAAATTTTCCCCTGAGGCCAGGACTGAGAAGAACTTAGGAGCTTGGAGATCTTCCTTCTGTGTATTACTTCCTTTATTTGGTGGTTGGTTGTCGCCTTTCTTGGTGTTGACTGTGGAAATTATTTGCTCATTAATTTGCCCTGGTGACTTGTCATATGACATCATTAGGAGTGGTGCTATCCTGTTAAATACCTCTAGGAATCCTCTTTTGAAGAGAACTTTGTGGAGCTCAGTGGCTCTGCCAAGATGGCTGGGATATGGTGGTACAAGCCTGCA
The DNA here is from genome assembly GCA_964023405.1 of Apodemus agrarius. Classification (NCBI taxonomy): domain Eukaryota; kingdom Metazoa; phylum Chordata; class Mammalia; order Rodentia; family Muridae; genus Apodemus; species Apodemus agrarius. The sequence continues at coordinate 44,004,214 of OZ030011.1, forward strand.
ATCCCAGCTACGCAAGAAGCTGACAGAGAAAATCACTTGGCCTGGGCAGCATAACTAGACTGTGTCTCAAAAAAAAAAACTGTGTGTGCCGGGCGGTGGTGGTGCACGCCTTTAATCCCAGCACTTGGGAGGCAGAGGCAGGCGGATTTCTGAGTTCAAGGCTAGCCTGGTCTACAGAGTGAGTTCCAGGACAGCCAGGACTACACAGAGAAACCCTGTCTCGGAAAAAAAAAAAAAAAAAACCAAAACCAAAAAAAAAAAAAAAAAAAACTGTGTGTGTGTGTGTGTGTGTGTGTGTACACCTGTGTATAAACAAAGAACATTTGACTCAAGAGAAATGACTTTGGAAAAGCCAGATATGAAACCAAGATCTGATCCCCCTCTACCCCTGTTCACTGTCTACATCATAATTATTTTAGCCTATATAGATTTCAAAGTAAGAAATTCAATTTTTTCTGGGTGGTAGTAGTGCACACCTTTAATCCCAGGATTTAGGAAGCAGAGACAGGAGGATCTCTATATTTTCTGGTATACAGAGAAGGTTCTAGGACAGCCAAAGCTAGCCAAGGCTACACAGAGAAACCTTGTCTCAAAAAAAAAAAAATCAATTTTTAAGTATTTATCATTTTGCCTATTTTTCTTGTATTTATTGCTTTCATATCAGAATTAATTTTATGTTAATATTTTGCACATTTGTCCCTCCCACAACTGTCCAAAAATACCAGAAATTCCTGGTTCTAAATGTAACCTTTTTGTTGTGATATTGTTATTGTTGTTTTGAGATGGGGGTTCTCGGTGTAGCCCTGGCTGTCCGGAAACTTACTCTGTAGACCAGGCTGGACTTGAACTCACAGAGATCTACCTGCCTCTGCCTCCTGAGTGCTGGGATCAAAAGTGTGCACCACCACTGCCCAGCCTAAATGTATCTTTTAGGCAGTTTTAGGTGGTTGTCTAGCAAAGAGAAATTACAGAAAGACTAGCAGAAATAACAAGTTAAAAAAAAAAAGTAAATCCAAAAGACTTTAAGTTAAAAACAAAAAAAGAAAGAAAGAACAAGTAAGAGAAGCAAAAGTGTAAAATAATGAAACCTAGGATAAAAAATAGTCAGATCTGAAGAGGGGGAAGGAGAACAAAGTGAAGTAAAGTAGAAAAGAAGATCCCATGGCATCGTCAAAGGGAGGGGGAGAGAGGCTTTGTTACTGATTAAGGACCTTCCCATTACAGGCATGAGGCTGTTGAGCTGACTGACCTTTCCCCTTTAGGGAAGAGGTCTGCTTGCTTGCTTGTGGCCTCACTGCCTGCATATTCTGGAGAAGGTTGCTCAACACCACCGGGTGCTGAATTTCACGTGCCAGGTTCCTTAGCCTAGCCTGGGAATGGTTCTTGTTTTGGCCAGTATCAGACATATTATCTAGTTCTTAAAGCTCCAGGGATCCCCTTCTTTAAACAGTTACAGGAGTAGTTTTGTTGTTTGGAGAATTATAAACTTTTATAAGGACCAGGTCTCCAGGCGCACATTGGAATGCCACAGAACCTGCTGTGACTTCATGCTCTAGGAACTCGAGGTAGCTTAGTGTCCCAGACTCCCTCTGACTGCCAAGAGCTGCCGTTTAATTATTAGTCGAAACAGTGATGCTGTTTTTATCCCTTTACTCACTTTTATCTTCTGTCTCTTTTATCTTGCCATGGTTTAGGCCTACAAGTGTAAGCATGTGTGTAAAGATTTAGCTACAGCGATGTTTGCTGATAAGCCGATTCTAAAAGCAGAAAACTAGAAGTAACCACCACATCCATAGTTCACAGGATTGATTATTAAACAGAAGCATATCTATATGTGATGCACTATGCCACTGTTCAAAATTATATGGTAAATGGATTTTCAGCATCATTAGTAATATTTCTCCTTTGTTGGGGATTCTTTTATTTGCTATAGTTTATATTTTTGTAACTTTTCTACGTAAAAAAAAATGTATTGCTTTTTAAAATTTTCGTGTTGGAATGATTAGAAAATACACCTTAACCATTTCACTTCCAGTTGAGATGACTTTTAAAACACGTAGCTGCAAGCCACAGGTTTCTTTGATTTGGAAATGAAATATGGTACCCTCTGCTAGGCATGCTTGCTAAATAAAAATTAGGTTCCTCCCCTTCGCTTTGTTTTTTTCCCCCACAACTGGTATAGAAAGGATAGAGAATACCAAAAGCATGGTGGCATTGAGAGTTATGAGTGCGTGGCCGCCAAGGCTTTCCAGTAACTGTTTTGCACATAGCTACAAAAATTCCTGATGGAAAACTTGAGTGATTTTTCAAAAAGAAGGAGTCAATCATGGTGTCATTCTCATCCTAGCAGGAAGAAAACGGAGGCAAGAGGACCCGGGGTTTAAGGCAAGCCTGGGTGTAGGCTTTAACTGATGTGTGTGTGTGTGTGTGTGTGTGTGTGTGTGTGTGTACACGCGCACATGTGCTCATATACATATTCATATGGAATATGTACATGGAATGGCTCGTGTGCATGTGAAGAGGTTGAAATCGGTGTCAGGTTAGTTGGGTGTCTTCCTGTGTCCATCTTTTTTTTCTGAGACAACATCTCATTGAATTTAACACTCATCAATTCAGCTATACTGGCTGGCCAAAAAGCTTCCTGAATCCACCTGTGCTGGGATTATATGCATTCAACCCTAGATATTCATTTCTGTTGTTTGTTTTATGTTGTGTTTATGTTGTGTTTGTTTTTAGGTATATGAGTCTTTTGCCTGTGTATATATATGTCTGTGCATCTCAGCAACTGAGCTATTTCTTCAGTGCAGGTTTTGGGATTTTTTGTTTTTGTTTTTGTTTTTGTTTGATTGGTTTGGTTGGGTTTTGTCTTACAATGTAGCTCTGCCTGGCCTAGAACACGGAGACCCCACTGGCCTTGGACTCACTGGTGTCTGCCTGCCTCTGCTTCCCAGTTGCTGGGACTAAAGGCTAGAATTAGTGGTATGCACTATCACGCCCAGCCTTTGGGGGTGGGGGGGGTGCTAGGGAACTAAACTCAGGTCCTCATGCTTGTGGGGCAGATGCTTTTTCAACTGAGCCACTTTCCAAGCACCTGCATATTACTCTAAAGAGAGTTCAAGTTTATCGAACTTCATTTCCAAAGGAAAGAATCTAAAACCATATCCAGGAAAACTGGGATGGTGGTTCAGAACTTAAGAGCACCGGCTGCTCTTCTAATGGACCCAGGTTCAGTTCCCAGCACCCACACTGCAGTTCATCTGCAACGCCGGTCTCAGGGATCTGACATCCTCCAGCCTCTGCAAACATGGGCTTGCACATGGTGCACAGATGTATATAAATCACTCATATACATAAAAATGAATCTTTTTAAAAAATATTTATCCAGGGAATTAATGGCTAAAAGTACTTTTTCTTAGAGAAATATCAGAAATAAGAATAACTAAAGAGAAATTATATTTATTAAGCAAAGCATATGCCTCACCTCTATTTATTCTTCCTCTAGAAATTACTTTGTACAATTTTCCGGAGAAAACTTGAATTTCTTTTTCTGTCAGAAGACCTCCAAAGTGACATTTCAGAGACCATCTTTAAGGTAAGAGAGACTGAGGGCCACTTGCAGTCACTCAACAGTTCAACTTCAGGGCGGTGGCTAAGCAGGTCCCTAAAATGTTAGCTGCAGTTTGTTTTCAGGGAAAGCAAAACAGGCCCCTCCAAGGTAGTTTAGACTGGGTATCAACTTACCTGATTTGGGAATTCTGAAAGCAGATTGCCCGGCAGTACAAACTACAACAATCAATCAAGTGTTCTTTGCATTTCCCCCGCGAAGGAACTCATTGCTTGGGTTTAATTTAAGATACTTGAATTGTTGACCAGTAGATGATAGAGAACTCACAGAAGGAAAGGAACTAATATTTGATGGTGTTGTCTTTTATAACAGATACATTGGTGTTTTATAGCTAATCATTACAACAACCGTGTAGGAGCAGATTCTAAGTGTTCTCTGTGTGTAGGTCAGCATGTTTGTATATGTCAGTAATCAAGAATTCGAAGCCAGCCTGAGCTATGCAGCAAAAATCTGTCTCTATTGCCACCCCCAGAAAAAAGTTAGCAATTAATAAATAAATGGTATAGATGTAGTTATCTGTATTTATAGATATAGACAGATAGAAAAAAGTTAGCAATCACTAAATAGATGATATAGCTATAGCTATAAAAATCTATATTTATAGATAATTATATATCAACTATTGATTCCTAACTTTTCAGTAGACAGATATACATAACTGTATGTAAATATATACATATATGTGTGTGTGTATATGCATCAGTTGCTACATAAGTGCTCATTTATTTATTTTAATATGTGTTAGCATTGCGTGGCGGCTTGCACATTCTAGGCAGTCACTCTGTCCTTGTCCACACCCCAGCCCTTGCTTTCTTAAGACCCTGCTACCAGGTAAGGCATATTCACAGTCGGACTTGTGTGACAACTGACTTAAATGAGCTCAAGGGCTCATGGACTTGCAATTAACAAAAAGCCATCCCTGCGCAGCATCTATAGATGTGGAAAGCAATGCACGTCCCTTTCTCCGTCAGTCTGGCTATACAGATTGTACAAAATCAGGCTTTTAACAGTCTAGTTCAGGAGGCAGAGCTAATACACATATGAGACTTTTTTTCAAAACAGGATTTCTCAGTGTCTGTCCTGGAACTTGCTTTGTAGACCAGGTTAGCTTTGAACTCACAGAGATCCACCTGACACTGCCTCCTGAGGAAAGGCAGGCACCACCATACCTGGCTTATGAGACATTGTATTTAATAAACCATATTGTACTCATTTAATTGTGTCAATGTGTGTGGATTAGAATATTAAACAAGAGTCTCTGATGTCTGTTGCTATAACTAAATACCACAGGCTAGGTAATTTGTAAAACAGAGATTTGTCTTGTTCATGGTTTGGACACTATGAAGAGTGACATAGCACTGGTGTCTGCCCAGCACCTGGAAGAGCCTTCTTGCTGCCATACCATGGCAGAGTATCCCAAAGGGAGAGGAGACAGGTGTGCTAACTCAGGGGTCTCTTGTGAAGCTGGTAATAGCATGGGAATGGGCCTTGTGGTTAGAGTCCATCTACTCTTAACTATCTCCCAAAGGCTCATTCTCCAGATACTAACACATGAAATCAGAGATTAAGTTTCCACCACATGAACTATTTTTGTTGTTATTTTGATTTCTTGAGACAACATCTTGTCATAGGCCAGGCTGGCCACAAGCTCTAAATTGTCCTATCTCGGCCTCCCAAGTGCTGGGATTACAGGTATGTGCCATATGCCTGGGTACTGACACAGGAACTTTTTTTCATGACTTAACTTTTTTTTTAAAGGCTTATTGATTTTATTTATGAGTACACTGTAGCTGGGCATCGGATCCCATTACAGATGGTTGTGAGGCACCATGTGGTTGCTGGGAATTGAACTCAGGACCTCTGGAAGAGCAGTTAGTGCTCTTAACCACTGAGCCAACTCTCCAGCCTCTGACACAGGAATTTTTAATAGGCACATTCAAACAATAGCAGAAGGATCTAATAGACTATACCTTAAAATGTGGACAGAGTTGAAATCAGTAGTTAAAAGCAGATATGTAATGTTCTTTCAAAAAATAAGCTGAAGTGCTTTTAGGTGTGCATAATACCTTGCCCACCTGGTCCTTAATCTATAGTCCTTAATTTAGGTCACCAATATACATTTTGGGGAGAGTGGGGTAAGACTTGGATAACTGGGCTAATCACTTTTAGCCTCAGTCTCATCATTAAAATGGGAATAACTAGAGAATCTTCCTCTGAGATGTTCATAATGGTTGATTTGGCTCTTCTGTGAAGAGCCTTAGAGTGGCTAGCTAAAGAAAGGCCATAGAAATGTTTGCTCCTGCATATATAACCATCTGTATATACATAACCACTACAATCCCTGTCTTCATTCTCCACCTAGGAGCTGTTTGAAACCTTAGCACAAGGACCAGTGGGCAGTTTACCTGACAGAGGTCAGAGGTGGGAGAGTGGGAGCCCTCATCTCAGCCCCGAAGCTGTTTCCACACTCTGGAATCTTATGAAGCAAGCCCCCCGGCCAGCCCAGGCACTGTTGGAACTGCTGCTTGAGGAGCACCACAGTGCCAGCCTCTGTCCCAGTCCTCTGCAGATATCACTGCTGGCCCTCATCCGAAAGGCACTGCAGACCCTACGGGACCCTGCCTCTCAGGCCCCTGGGGTGGCCGGGGCTGTGTGTGGAGCCCTTCAGGCCCTGTGCTGCACTGCTGAGCTACCAGAGAGTGAATGGCGTGTCCTGTGTGAGGAACTGCTGGAGGCCTGCGGGGCTGAGGGCAGTCCCCTGCAGGAGGAGCAGCTGCTTGGTTGCCTGTTGCACAAAGCTGGACGGAACCTTCTGTCCCTCTATGGCCACACCTATGCAGAGAAGGTGACAGAAAGGCCACCAAAGGCCACACTTTCAGGAAAAGGTGTGTTCTTTCACTGTCTCTCTTTCTACTTTGGTAATTTCAATATCCCCAGCCATTCTGAAGTTCAGGACTAACTGTCATACTTGATTGTTGTCCAAGACAAGAGAGGCTAAGCAAGAATATGTAGCATGTTTCATAATTGTCTGTCTGTCTGTCTGCCTGTTTGATTAAATTAGAGCTAAAAACAAAAAACAAAAACAAAAACAGGAAGCCAGGTGGTGGTAGTGCCTGCCTTTAATCCCAGCACTCAGAAAGCAGAGCAGGCAGATCTCTGTAAGGTTGGGGCCAGCCTGGTCTACAGATTGAGGTCCAGCCTGGTCTACAGATTGAGTTCCAGGATAGCTTTTTGGTCTCAGAAATAATAATAATAATAATAATAATAATAATAATAATAATAGCAGGAGCAGAAAAGAGCTTTGCAGAAGCTACTAATAGGAATGAAGCACTGTTAGGATAAAGTGTAAACTGTTGGGTTTAGCTTCTTACAAGAGTCTACTCTTGGTCCAGAAAGATCAGTGGGTAGAGGCGCTTGCCACACTAGCCCAGTAATCTGAGTTTGATCCCCACAGTCCATATAAAAGTGGAGGAAGAGAATAGACTCCACAACATTGTCCTCTGGCCTCAATAGTATGCACATGCACACACATCATCATCATCATCATCATCATCATCATCATCATCACCATCATCATCACCATCACCATCATAATTGTTTTCTAGGTTTGGAGGTTTTTTGTTGTGTTTTGTTTTCAGTGTTTTGGATTTTCAAGACAGGTTTCTCTGTGTAGTGTTGGCTATTATAGAACTCACTCCGTAGACCAGGCTGACCTCAAACTCCCAGAGACCACCTGCCCCTGCCTCCCTAGTACTGGGATTAATGGCATTCACCACCATCGCCTAGCTAATAAATTTAAAGTAAATAAATCCAAGCGCCTAGTCTGACATCACTTGGTTTTCAGTGTGGACTGTAGCAGAAAAGGGCGCTTGCCTCTGCCTAGTAACCTTTCTGGTGTGATGTTCCTCTTCCCAGATCCTCCTGACCCTGAGCGGGCAGTGCTGGCCCTGTTCTCCACACCCAACCCAGCCCACGCTTGGAAAATGGCCTTCTTCTACTGCCTGAGCACCAACAAACACTTCCTGGAGCAGATCCTTGTGAGTCAGGCTCAGTTGCTGCCCGTCACAGAAGAGCCAGAACTCTCTCCCACTCATGTATCTGACTCCTACAGACTAATCAGTGACAAACCCTCTGGTTGTCATCCTGCAGCCCCCAGGGAGAGGAGCCTCTGAGGGAGAATCAGTTCCGTTCACGGTCGGTGCTATAGTCACTGTCATTCTGTTGGACCTTTGGTAGGAAGTAAGATGTTGGCTGTGTATCAGCTCTCTGGAGGATGTAGAAAGCAAAGGCCGTGGCAACAACACTAGGTCTAGCTGGCAGGGAGCGTTAACTAACTCCTAACTCTCACCTTCCCAGTTGCAACTGAAATTTATTTACGTCAGCAGGTATTTATGAACCCCATCTTGTAGGCCCTGTGCTATGTGAATAGATGAGGTTACAACAGAAGTCTCTCCCTCACCTCAAAATCCTTAGAACGTTGTGCTTTGGGACATTTATTTGTATGTAACCAGCTGTTCGTGTCATTATCAGAATCCTATCCTAATGTAGCTGGAAGTCATTCTTTCCAGTTCAGGGAGCCATCTATGGTGACCTTTGGCTTGCAGGTAACCGCACTGACCCTGTTGAAAGAGGAAGATTTCCCAAGCCTTGGATACCTGCTTGATAGAGAATTCAGGCCTCTCAGTCACCTGCTCGTGCTCCTAGGATGGACACACTGCCAGAGCCTTGAATCAGCTAAGAGGCTACTCCAGACTCTCTACAGGACCCAGGTATCTCACTCAGCACCCCACGGTCCTCCAGAAGCAAATACCAGGGGGCTTTGGGCCTACACGGAGTTCAGTCTCCTGATCAGTCGCAGTGCCTGAGTCAGCATGTTTCTTCTGCACTGACACAGGACCAAGGCCATGACGAGCTCCTCAGGGACGCCTGTGAAGGATTGTGGGCTCACTTGGAAGTCTTAGAGTGGTGTGCACAGCAGAACAGGTATGTTCCTGCCAAGCCCTTCCCTTCCCTACCCTGCCTGGGGCACATTCAATCCCGTATTCCATTTCTGGGAAAAAAAAAATGGTACTGTTAGCCAGGCAGGAATAACTGTTAATGTGGGGAAAATATAAATAATGATCAGCGTCCATTTGCAACCATTGTATCCCAGCCAGAGGACAATCCGGTGTCTGAAAGAACAACAGCTCACGGTCCCTAGGTTCCTACTACAGGCTGTGCATTGTCCTAAGCCCCTTAGAAGGTGATCAGTCCTCACAACATCCCAGTGAAGAAGATCCCAACAAGATTTCTGCTTTAAACATGGCACACTAAGGGCCACGCGTGGTCTCAGTACCTAGGAGGCAGAGGCAGGCTGATCTCTGGGGATTCACAGGCAGCCCGTTCTACATAGCAGGTTCCAGGAAAGCCAAGGTTGTTACATAGTGAGACCATGCCTCAAAAACCACAATCACCCCCCCCCACACACACACACACATACACAAAACGGTAAGGCACTGAAGCCTAGATCTGTTAAATAATCTGCACAGAGTTATACAGCAGGTAAATTATCATCCATATTCTTAGCCATACATTATTCTGGATCATATGTTACTCAACCTATGGCCATTGGATATATACGAAACCGTGTATTTATTTTCCTAGTCACTAAGCCCAGATCTGAGCTTCCATTTAATTCTTTGTTCATCTCACCAGTGCTCAGAAAGTAAAGTAGTCAGAAGGGTGAGCAGGGAGGGGCTCTTACTCAAAGTAAAGCAAAGAAGCTTATTTCAAAGCTACAGAGCAGGTAGAACTTAGGGACTTCGATTATCGGGCCTTCTAAGACACCACTAACCAGAAAGTCTCCTCCTAGATCCTTTCTAGACAAGTATCTAACTGGTGGATATAATTCCTTCAAGGTGAATAAATGTCATCTTTGATCTGAGACCTAGTAAAAGAAGATAGTTTGAGAAAGTGACCCTGAGGTATTAGAGGTCAGAGGAGGACTGCCCCTCCGCCGGGCAGACTGTAAACTGCCTGCCTCACCACCCTCCATCCTTCCTCGCCAGCAGCTTCATACCAAAGAGAGAGCTCTTGAGTCACTTACATGGTGGAGACAGCCACTCAGTGCTCTACTCTCTCCATCACCTTACAAACCTTCCGGCCCTCAAGGAGGAAGAAGTCCTTAAGCTGTTACAGAAGGTGCCACCCAGGGACCTCGAGGGAGAGCATGGTGAGTTGGCCAGGATTCCCTCGAAGAGTTTCTCACATGTCTCTTGCAGTGTGAGATTAGTCTAGACATAGCTGCAGGATACCCGTTAGGCGGTTGGTCCAGCATGTATCCTTTGAAGTATTATTGTTCCCCCAGTCTGATTAGAGGATGTAGTGGCATCCCTCCCCTCTGCCACTGAGGTACAGGGAATCCCATGGACATGCTCCCTTTGTCGTCCTGTGGAGTCATGTCTGGGACCGACTAGAGCGTCAGTGAAGCCATGCTGTGAAATGCCGTCTGCATTCTCAGCTCTGGAATTTCTTGGCGAGTACCTGATGCTTCATAAACTTGCACATAGCACATGCTGTGCCTCCTTCAGACTGTCAGAGCAAGAAGTTTGGAGGAAAGACTTGCCAGAAACAATAACAAAGCCACATCTTATTCTTTGGTTTTGTTTTGTTTTTCCTTAAAAATCAATCTGTATGACTGGGCTCTTTCTCTGCCACAGTGGAGTTACTCTGCTGCCCGGGTCAGAGAACTACCTTAGATGAGACCAGATGTCTCCAGCAGGGAGATGTTGCTTTGATTTACTTTTCAAAAGAACCTGCCACAAACCAGTGTCATCACATTCCTTTTTCCCTTACCCCCCCCCTCAAGAAAGATGGGTATCTTGTTTAGCAATCCCCCAACCCCAATTAGAATTCTGACTCACACCTACAAATGCGAAAGGCTTCCAAGGAGATATTTAGATTTGGCCTCTGAACCCACTGCAATGTACTTGGAGCTTGGGACTTAGCCTTGAGTAGGGACAGCACTAGGGCCATGACTGAGGTAAAAACCATGAGGAGAAGACAGAGCCCAGGCAGAGGGAGCCCAGGCAGTGGAGGCCATGCATCTTCTAGAAGGAAGACTGGTAGGGAAAAGAAAGCAAAGAGGGCAAAGCTGGTGTTGACCAGGGGAAAGGCCCGGAGGGTGGCAGGTCAGACAGGCAGGAGGGTAAGAACCACAGGTCAACCCTCTTTGCTTCAACCATGCTTGCCGCTCGTGCCTGAAAAGGTTACCTCTGAACTTCCTATACTTAGATACCCATGATGCCTCAGTCCCGGAGCACCTGAGCCAGCGTCAGAGCCTGACCCTCTACCGGGGCTTCTGTGCCATGAAGTATGCGGTCTACGCCCTCTGTGTGAACTCCCATCAGCACTCTCAGTGCCAGGACTGCAGAGACAGCGCCCCCGAGGGCCTGGCCTTGGAGCCAGGCAGTGATTCTCTCCCCTCCCCAGGTACAGCTTCCCTGCCCCTGGCAGACGCAGACACCTTCCCCAGTGACTGCTTTGTGTGGTCACCACTTCCTTCCAGGAGAGAGTGCCCTTGATTTGAAAGTGCTCAGGAATACTTGTAGACATGTCTCACCTCTGCATCAGCAGGACCTGCTTACATCTTGATGGATCTTACTCTGATCATCCAGCATAGTATTTGCCAAATGTTTTTCATTTTGTAGCTAGACACCATAGTGAGAATAGCGTTTCAGGGGCTGGAGAGATGACTCTGTGGTTGGGTAGTGGTGGTGCACACATTTAATCCCAGTACTCAGGAGGCAGAATTTCTGAGTTTGAGGCCACCCTAGTTTACAAAGTGAGTTCAAGGACAGCCAGGCATGTACAGAGAAACTGTAGTCCCATGGGATCCCATGCCCTCTTCTGATGAACAGATGTGCATGCCGACAAAGCACCCCCACACACAAATACATCAATAAATGGGTCTTTAAAATATTGAAAGAGTGCTCTGTCTGTCTCTCTCCTCTCTCTCTTTTCTCTCTCTCTCTCTTCTGCTCTCTCTCTCTCTCTCTCTCTCTCTCTCTCTCTCTCTGCCCTCATGTGCTCTTTCTCTCTTTTCTTCCCCCTCCCTCCCTTCTCTTTCTCCATGGTGACTTCCCTGGCTTCCATGGCCTAGTAAACTCGTCTGAGAGCAGCTTCCCAGTAAACCTGTCTATGTATGTAAACCGGAAAAAAAAAAAAAAAAGGAAGAATAATATTTCTTATCAACTCTGGTTTAAACTTAGGTGTGCAGCTTATATCTTTATATATGTATGTGTTTATGTGTGTGAAATATAAATTGAAGCTTAGTATTAGTCCAAGTGGAACATAAGACTTTTTTTCTTTTCCCTTCCATTCTTTGCTCCTTCCTTTCCTTCCTTCCTAAGTCATACTATGTAGTCAGTTCAAATGGAAATTGATATAGCCTAGTCTGGCCTCAAGCTCTGAAGCCTGCAAACACTAGGATTACAGACACGAACTACCAAGCTTAGCTCTCTCTCCTCCTTCCCCTCTTCCTTCTCTTCTTTTAATATTTTAGATTATTTTTTGAATACATATGGCTGTCTTGCCTGCATGTATCTCTATGCACCATGTGCATGCTTGGTACCCACAGAGCCCAAACAACATCAGACCTCCTGAGAACTGGAGATGCAGAGGCTGTGAGCCTGTATCCTGTAGATGTAGGGAATCAAACCCATGTCCTCTAGAAAAGCAGCCAGTGCTCCTCACCACTGAACCATCTCTCCGCCCCTCCTTTATAAGGGCAGTTTCATTCTATGCTCAGGCTGGCCTTGAACTTGTAGCAGCCCTCCTGCCTCAGCCTCCAGAATGCTGGGATCAGAGTTGCACCATCACATTCTTGTGGAATAAGAGACCTAGGCAGCCTAAGCATAGTAGGTTAAAGGAGAATTGAGGATATGATATGGAGTCTATGTTACCTTAGTCCCCAGAACTGAAATCCGAAGGGAGCATTTGTCACAGACAAGGAAGAATGTCATAGTCTAGGAGCAGAAGCCTGGTGCTGCTCCGTGGGCTCTGCCTTCTAATGTTGCTCTCCCTGTCCCTTCCTCGTCCACTCTTAGGTGCTTCACATCTCTTCCCAACATACCTGGCCAGGTGCCGACAGTATTTACACAGCATCCCCGCCTCTCTGTGCCTGGAAATTCTGGAAAACATCTTCTCCTTGCTCCTCATTACCTCTGCCGACCTCCACCCAGAGCCTCACCTGCCTGAGGACTATGCTGAAGATGAGGACATTGAGGGGAAAGGACCCTCGGGTCTGAGGTCTCCGTCAGAGAGCCCTCAGCACATAGCTGCAGCTGAGAGGAGGTCAGAGCGGGCTTCCGCGGGGCCCAGGAACCTTGCTCATACAATGCCAGGCTGTCCAAAGGCAGAACCGAAAGACAGTTCACCAGGGCCCCACAAGCACAGCTTTTTGGATCTGAAGCACTTTACTAGTGGCATGAGTGGATTCCTGGCTGACGAGTTTGCAATAGGAGCATTCCTCAGCCTCATTCAGGAACAGCTCAGTGAGATCAGCAGCCGCAGCACTCCTGAGGAGGCAAAGCTGCCCGAAGACCAGAGCTGTCCCACAGCCAGAGATGGCCTGCAGAGCCGCCTGCACAGGTTCTCCACAGTTCTCTCCGAGGCACAGTGGCGGTACAAAGTGGTAACAAGCAACCAGAGCTCAGGTGAGAAGAGGGCTGTCAGAACTAGAAAGGCTAGAAAGTAGGAAAGGAGGGAAACCCCAGCAGTGTGGGCAAGGGGCAGCGTGTGGGAACCGCACCCTAATTCAGGGCACATGGCCATAGCAGCCCGGGGCAGTGCTGCAAATCCCAGAGCTTAGTGAAGATCACCTGCCTGTTTCCACAAGTGGGCACATCAGAGCTGGTCGCCATGCCTGTGTTTGCTGTTTCAGAAGAGCAGCCTTCCCGAAGGTACCGGCCCATTGCCACCCGGCATCCTAGTCTCCGCCGAGGTCGTCGGACCAGAAGGACCCGGGCAGGTGATCTAAAGAACTCCGTTCAAGCCTTATTCCCATTCACCTGACAGAGAGGCATGCCAGTGCTTGTCTGATCCTTTAGGCTGAGCATATGGTCAAAAACACAAAGGCATCCTCCCACTCCCACAGTCAGCTCTTACAGTTTCTTACACAGCCATGCACAAATTTCCTATGCAACACAATATACATAACCTTTCATATATTCCCAAACACACACACACACACACACACACACACACACACACACGCACACACACACGCACACACACAGGTTGTAAACCCTCTGGGTAGGGAAGGTTGACATGAGAGAAACCTGGGAAGCTGCAGGATGGTGTCCCTCAGCTGGGATGATTCTCAGTTGATCAGTTTGGGACACAGGCAGAGCCTGCATCCACCTGAGTCACCCAGCCCGCGAATGTGCACTCCATTTTCTTTTCTCCACAGCTGTTTCCTTCCACAGGGCTGCCTCAGCAGTGGGCCAAGAGGACACTGTTGGTGGGTGACACAGCCTTCATAAGGGCACACTAAGGGACAGACAGTCTCCATTGGCACTGAGGATAACTAGCACTGAGCTGATTTTCCCCCTGGGCTTTGAACCAAGCAGCCCTCCTCCTGCAGGCCACAACTTACACTTTATTTCCTCCCTTTTCATGTCTGAAGACACACCCTCGATGTCAGAAAATATCATGACTCCTTCTTTGCTCCCCATTGTTTCGTGGTCATGATAGTTGTACCTTTATTTTACCAAACTATCACTAGTACTTCGTCTTCAGATATTGGTCACAAGCTCCTAGGACTCTAAGACACACATGGTAAAAGCCATTGGTATAAACTGCTACCCAGAGAGTTCTAGAACCACATCGTACCTGCCCCCATCCGGGACTCACTCCTTAGCCTCAGTCCACCTAGATCTTCACTTGTAGTCTGACTTCGCACTTTGTACGGTATAAGGAGTTGCTGATTAAATTTTCGATCTGTTACCTCCAGACGGCCGGGAACGAGGCTCCAACCCATCCCTGGAAGGGACAAGCAGTGAGCTGAGCACAAGTACTTCAGGTGTGTGCGTCCCAACCAGCCGCTGCCTGTAGACAGCTTGCTCTCACGCTCTTGCCATGCCCTGTGGTATAAACACCAGAACTGAAGCTTTGGTCAAGGTTTATTCTTGCAGATAGCAGCAGGTGTCTGCTGGGGAAAGGGAAAGGGCTCTCCTTCTTAGTTAAGTCACCCAGCACTGAGACAAAGGTAGGTAGGTAGTTGGTACTTACATTCTAAGATGGTAGTAAATGTTTGCCCTTCGTGTATGGAGTTTATATCTTGCAGTTATTTAGGGAAAGGAAGAAGAGAAGTGCTTCATTAAAAGGCTCTTTCTAACCCAGGCAGTGGTGGTGTATGCCTTTAATCCCAGCACTCGGGAGGCAGAGGCGATCAGATTTCTGTAAGTTCAAGAACAGCATAGACTACAGAGTGAGTTCCAGAATAGCCAGGGCTATACAGAGAAACGCTGTCTTTAATAAACAACAACAGTAAAAAGTTATTTACAAATATTTTATAGAAACTATTGGAATATATAGAGAAAACAACTGGTTTTTTTTTCCCTTAATGTTTCCAACGTTCTTACACCCAACAGAAGGGAGTCTGAGTGCTGTGTCTGGGCAGGTGGAGTCAGACAACCGGTTTCAGCCCCAACCTCAGAGTTCTATCATCCCCATGATGTTCTCCCCGCCGGAGTCTCTGCTGGCATCCTGTATCCTCAGGGGGAACTTTGCAGAAGCCCATCAGGTAAGCAGAGCCATAGCCACACCTCGGCATGGTGAAGCATGCTAAATGAGCCCCCAACTGGCTGCCATATCCCGCCTCAGGGAAAGCTAAATGTATGTGACATCAAAAGTACTTGTGGGTGCTTGCAGGAGGTCCCACTGAGCAGGAGAAATAGAAAGGAATTTCTCTGTGTGCAGGCCCCGGGCTCAGCGCTGCAGGCTCAGAGACATTGAGTTATTTGTGTTCCTAATAGAGGTAGTGTGTTAGCAAAATAAAATAGCCACAATCTCACCACCTCATAACAGTGGAACTTTTGTTTCTTTCTTCATACCTGTGAACATATCTGTTTTCATATAGTTAAAAATCAGAGCTGATCATGATAATGCACACCTTTAATCTCCACACGAGGGAGGTAGATGCAGGTAGATCTCTGAGTTTGAGTCTAGCCTGGTCTATAGAGCAAGTTCTGGAAAAAAGTTATAATGCAGATAACTTTCGGCAGTAAACAGAATGACAGCTCATTCACCATATAGCACGGAGGAAGCACACTGGAGTGCCCTGGTATGTAAGGGAAGTAGCAGTCAAAAGACTCGGGCTCTCCGGGCCTTGGTCCTCTGTGGACAGTTGTAGCTCGGGATAATTTCTTCTTCTTCTTCTTCTTCTTCTTCTTCTTCTTCTTCTTCTTCTTCTTCTTCTTCTTCTTCTTCTTCTTCTTCTTATTCTTCTTATTCTTCTTATTATTCTTATTCTTATTCTTATTCTTCTTTTTTTTTTTTTTCTTTTTTTGTTTTTTCAAGATAGGGTTTCTCTGTGTAGCCCTGGCTGTCCTGGAACTCACTCTGTAGACCAGGCTGGCCTCGAACTCAGAAATCCGTCTGCCTCTGCCTCCCAAGTGCTGGGATTAAAGGCGTGCCCCACCACCACCTGGCACTCAAGATAATTTCTGCTTTCCCACCTCATAGTAAGGCTAAGAAGATTATACAGAAGTCATGAGAAATGCAGGAACCGTGTGTGTTGTTTAAACTCAATAGCACGTTTTTTGAAATTTAATGCTGGTCCCTGACCAAAAACGTTTAGGTTAGAATTTTCTATGGTGTAACTTCAGTTGTCAAGCAGATCCAGGGGGAGCTCTATGCTAAGATGATCTTTCCTTAATTCCACCTGCACCTTTAATAAATAGGAACCACTGGACAAGATAGGAGATCCCTCCACCCCACCAGTTCTTTTTGTTTTTGTAGTGCCATGGATTGAACCAGGGGTCTCACACATGCTGGGCTTCACAATGAGTTACACTCCTGGATCAGAAATAGATCCTGGATCTCGCTGTTCTACTGTTCTTGCTTCCCAAACAGCTGGACCAGGAGTTGCATGGTGCTTTCTCCTCTAAATACCCTACATTTGCCTTCCTTTTCTTAAGTCGTGTGTGTGTGTGTGTGTGTGTGTGTGTGTGTGTGTGTGTGTAACATCAGGGAGGAAGGAGCCACAACTGAGAAAATGGCCCCATAGGTTCAGGCTATAGGTAAGCCTGCAGGGCATTTTCTTAAATAGTAGTTGATAAGCTAAGCCACCCCTGGGCTAGTGGTCCTGGGGTCTATAAGAATGCAGGCTGAGCAAACCAAGAGGAGCAAGCCAGTAAGGAGGAGCCAGCACCTCCCCATGGCCTCTGCATCAGCTCCTGCTTCCAGGCTCCAGGCCTGCTTGAGTTACCGTCCTGACTTCCTCCAATGATGAACAGTGATGTGGAAGTGTGAGCCAGATAAACCCTCTCCGCCCCAAGTTGCTTTGGTCATGGTATTTCATGTTCAGAGCAACTGAAACAGTATCATTAATTAAATTCCTGGTCAGGAAAAATATTTTCTTGTATATTTTGCATAGGTACTTCTTCTGAAATGACTAATATCATTTGTTTATTTCCTACTGGACCTTTGGTGATTGGTTTATGGACTTTTTAAAGCCATTTTGTCTTTGGCCTCTTCTTAACATTCAGTGTCAGCCTAGTGTAGTGACACATGCCTTTAATCCCAGCACTTGGGAGGCAGAGAGAGGTGGATTGAGGCTAACCCTGGTCTACAAAGTGAGTCCCATGACAACCAGGGCTACACAGAAAAGCCCTGTCTCAAAAAGAAAAAAAAATCCAATACTCTCTAGTCCTGTAAAATAGCCATCTTGGGTCCATAGTTTGATGAATTGGCCCAGCATCCTATCTCTGGATACTCCGAGTATCTGTGGACCCACCACCGCCACATTCCCTCCCTTCTCATGACAGGTGGTACTCATGTTCAACCTGAAGTCCTCACCTAGTGCCGGGGAGCTGATGTTTGTAGAGCGTTACCAAGAGGTGATCCAGGAGCTGGCCCGCGTAGAACATAAGATTGAAAACCAGAATTCAGATGCTGGTAACAGCGCCATCCGGCGCACTGGCAGTGGACGCTCGACTCTCCAGGCCATTGGCAGTGCCGCAGCAGCAGGTTTGTCTTCCTGCTGATGTCAAAGTTGGAGGGATAGCTGGGGTGGTGGCTTACAGGGAGAAACCACCCACACCTTTCTGAGAAGTCGACAGAAATGGAAAGCAGGACACCTGTCCTACGAGCCAGCTATCCTGACACGCTCCGAGCAGTTTCCCGGCTGCACGCAGCCTCCCTGAGGAGGTATTCCACACACCTGCCGTTCAAGCCGCCCCTGCATATCCTCGAAGCTCAAGCGAAAGAGCAGGAGGGTTGCCCCAGTGCATCTTGCACTCACTCATGGGCCTTTAGAGGATTGTTAGGAGCAGTTCCCCTCCCGGTAGTTATTCAGCAGTAAGCGGTATCACATGACTGTTCCTAAAGTGAAAAAAAAAGTCACTTGTTAACATTTGCAGCCTTCGGGCCACAGCCTGGTTCCCAGCAGTGGCAGTGTACCCCAACAGCTACCTCTCCTTCTTTCTCAAAGCAGAAGCTTGTCCCACATTTCTAGCTCTCCTGTCTGTCCCCAGACTCCAAATATCAGGTTATCATCCTGTGGTTGGCCTTTACATATGTTTCCAGAAACTTTTCAGTGCCTACTTAAATTATATACCCAAGTCCTTGTGCCTGTTCAACAAGTGTTCTTACCCAGTGAGCCATCTTCCCAGCCCCTATTTAAACCATATATAGTCACATTGTTTCAGTGTTTCAGACAGAAAGGGCCTCTAGCAGCAGTAATGTTGTCTACTGTGCTTGTTTGTTTCTTTGTTTTTAGCAGTGTATCTTAGACTATTTCACATGAATGGGTCCTAATGAAAGCCTTACGCACAGATCCTGTGAGAAGAACCTCAGGCAAACTGCTTTTCATTCTATAGGTGCTAGCTAGAATCACCCTAACCCTTCTCTTTTGCTCCAATGCTGTGTGTCCAGGGATGGTATTTTACTCCATCTCTGATGTGACCGATAAGCTCCTTAGCCCCTCGGAAGACCCCATCCCCACGCTCCAGGAGGACTTTTGGATAAATGCTACTCCCATGGAGACCACCACTGCTCTTAGGGAAGTTCTGGAAGACCTCAGTCCCCCTGCCATGGCTGCATTTGACCTCGCTTGCTGCCAGTGTCAGCTCTGGAAGACCTGCAAACAGCTCTTAGAAACAGCGGAGCGGCGACTGAGCTGCAGCCTTGAGAGCCGGGGTAAGTGGGCGGTGTTCACCTCCTCCATTCCCTCTCATTCATTCATTCATTCATTCATTCTCAGTTGTGCCAAATTGCTCATGAAACCTTTAAGAAACTGTGAGGAGAGGAAAGGGAAAAGGTACTAAACAGTAGTTCATGCCCTCATCCTAATGGCCTAAGTACAGACAATATAGAGTGTCTCGTCATGTTCAGAGGCAGCAGTTTGCAGTCATTTAGGGAAATCCTTTTCTGATTTATCATTAAATTGAAGGACGTGAGAGGGCAGCTGGATTTCTAGAGAAGAGGGAATACACAGCAACAGAGAGAGGAGGATCAGGAGGGAAATACAAGGCATATGACCTAAAGATGCCACCAAAAAAACCCTCCAATTGCTACTTTGTAAAAGGAAAGAACCATACTTTAAGAATGATACAGACCTGTGGAGGAGGGGGTAGCATACTGGAGCCCTGGGTTCAATCTGTTGGCCTACAAAAACCAAGGTTGCAAAGAAATAAGTACCATGAGACCGCAGGCTCCTCCTGGGTGAAGATGGCACTGCCATGAATCTGTAAACCAGGGTACAGGAAAATGTCCTAGGACATGTACATGGAATTCTTAGAGCAGTGGTTCTCAACCTATGGGTCACCATCTCCTTGACAGAACAACCCTTTCATGTAGGGGTCACATGATCATCGGGTATTTATATTACAATTCATGGCAGTAACAAAATTGCAATCATGAAGTAACAATGAAAATAATGTTAGGATTGAGGGGTGACCACAACGTGAGGAACTGTGTTAAAGGGTCACAGCATTGGAACCCACAATCCTAGAGAAAGAGTATGGAAAGGTAGATGAAGACAGTCTTGGGCAATTAGAGATGACAAATCTGATTTCAGCTCAGGCCCAATGGCTGAAGGGAATAGGAAGACAAATCCCCATAAAGTGTCCCTTTGTCTGTGGTCAACAAATCCCACAGAAATGCCGGAGATTCTGAATCTGCTGTTGACAGCTCAGGCATCTCACCAAGGTAGTCCTGGAGCCTCAGGCATGGCATATACCAGGCCTGCTTGTTGTCACCCAGAATGACACAATGTGAAAGATAAGATTTACACAGGAACTGCAAAACCCAGCATCAGCCTCTGAGAATCCATTCTTTGCTTTGTTTATTTCAGGCCGAAGGCTAGACCAGGTTGTCCTGAATCCTGATGGTATACGAGGTTTTCCATTTGTCCTTCAGCAAATTAGTAAGATTCTCAGTTACCCACTTACGCTAACGGGACTAACAAGATCAGGTAAGTTGTTGTACTCTACCCCTTTGCTTTTCCTGGATTGGAACAACGGGTCAGCGGACATTTTTTTCCTCACTTCCTTTTCACGTCCTTTCCGTAGAGACTCTAGAAGAAAGGGCAGGAAGCCCTCCCCGATGCAGCATCTCCGAGCTGCTCCAGATGTGCTGGCCCAGCCTCACCGAAGACTGCATTGCCAGCCACACCAGCCTTTCCCAACAGCTGGATCAGGCTCTCCAGTCACTGCGAGAGGCATTAGCAGTGCCAGGTACAGCTCTGTCTGCATGGGAACAGATAAGCAGAAATCAGATGAGACAGCCAAGGACGTATGAGCATTTTGGAGCAGAGGCCCCGCCCTCTAGCGCCTGCTCAGTCAGCCCTTTCTAGCTGAGCAAGGCACATCTCAGAACCTCACTTCCTTCCCCAGCTCAGTTGAAAGGACACTTGACACTCTTCCAAGCAGGTTTGTTTTGTTTTGTTTTGTTTTGTTTTGTTTTGTTTTGTTTTGTTTTGTTTTGTTTTGTTTTGTTTTGTTTTTACTCCTGGTGAGAAATATACCCAGCTGGTACAGGGTTGGTCTTGGCCAACCCTCCCCAAAAGCTTCACCTGCTCTTCATAATGCTGCTGCACCCCCGAGACAGCAGGGTCAAAACAACACCATATAGCCTGCTTTCCTAGACTCCAGGCTCTTTCTGGCAGAGATCACATGGTCATATGACTAAACTGGGATTTTTTTGTTTGTTTTGTTTACCTTCTAAGCATGGTGCTTACATAGTCATGTGTGTCCTATAGACACCCAGTGTACTATGTAGAAAGCTCAGCTTACACAATGGGTCACAAGTTGACCCACAGCTTAGAGGCCGGAGAGATGACTCAGTGGTTAAGAGTACTCGCTCTTCCGCAGCACCCAAGTTTAGTTCCTGGTACCCACATTGAGCCGCTCACAAACACCTGAATTCTAGCCCCAGTCAGTCCCACGTCTTCCTCTGGCCTCTGCAGGCATCCAAATTCACATATACAGGCACATATATAAAAATAAAACACAGAGCTGTGTGTGGGTAGCCCATGCCTTTAATCCCAGCACTCGGGAGGCAAGAGAGTCAGGTGGATCTCTGTGAGTTTGAGAAGTTAGCCTGGCCTACACACCAAGAAAGTTCCAGTGTATCCAGGGTAAACCCTGTCTCAAAAACAAACAAACAAAAAAAGTAAATAAATAGAATGTTTCTTTTTAGAAATTGACTCAAAGCTAGAAGCATAGAATAAAGCCACATCTCTTCTCCCACCCGATTCCTCACAGAGCCCAAGAGTACTCCACTCTCTTGCCTAGTGGAGCAGGCGGCCCAGAAAGCCCCTGAGGCAGAGGCCCACCCTGTGCACATCCAAAGTCAGCTCCTCCAGAAGACCCTGGCAAAACAGACCCTGGCAGGCTCCAGACAGACTGACTATGTGGGGGCCTTCTTCAGCTACTGCAGCAGCCTGGCTGCAGTCCTACTCCGGAGTCTGAGCTCTGACCCTGGTGAGTAGTGAGAAAGATTTGGGGTCATGACTGGCAGTTACTTAAGGAAAGGAAGGGAAGTGCTTCATTAAGAGGCTCTTTCTAACCCAGGCGATGGTGGCATATGCCTTTAATTCTAACACTTGGAGGCAGAGGCAGGCAGATCTTTGTGAGTTCTAAGCCATCCTGATCTACAGAGTGAGTTCCAGGACAGCCAGGGCTACACAGAGAAACCAAAAAAATGAGGTTCTTTCTAGTTACACAATAACCAAGGACATCAGATTTGTAAATCTCTTATTAGTCTGTTTTATGCATCTTTCTGCTAAGTAAAATTATCCAGCTCATGGAAGTCCTCAATAACATCTCATGGGATTTGTGGCTCTAAAATTACCTCTGAAGCCAGACGTGGTGGCACATGCCTCTAATCCTAAAACTTGGAGGACAGAGGCAGAAGGATCAGGAATTCCAATCCAGTCTGGGCTATATAATATCCTGTAACAGAACAAAACAAAATTTCTGGGGTCAGATCTAGGGTCCATTGTGGATTTGAGAGCCCAGTAGAAAAATCAGGCTTTTGACATGAGTCCTAGATTCTTTCTTGAGTTGATAGCAAATTCCAGGTAAATGGATAAAAAGTTGAAATCTCAGATTTTCCAGATCCCCAACCTTTTTTTTTTCTATTGGATATATTCTATATTTACATTTCATTTCCCTTTTCCTGGTTCCCTGCCCCCCAAAGGTCCCACATGCCCTTTTCCCTCCCCCATTCCCCCATCCACCCCTTCCCACTTCCCTGTTCTGGTATTCCCCTACACTGATTCTTTGAGCCTTTCCAGAACCAGGGTCCACTCCTTCCTTCTTGTCAGACATCATTTGGTATGTGGATTGTGTCTTTGGTGTCCCAAGATTCTAGGCTAATATCCACTTATCAGTGAGTACATACCATGGGTATTCTTTTGAGACTGGGTTACCTCACTTAGTATGATGCTCTCCAGCTCCATCCATTTCTCTAAGAATTTCATGAATTCATTGTTTCTAATGGCTAAATAGTACTCCATTGTGTATATATACCACATTTTTTTGTATCCATTCCTCCGCTGAGGGACATCTGGGATCTTTCCAGCTTCTGGCTATTATAAGTAAGGCTGCTATGAACATAGTGGAGCAACCTTTTTAACCACCAACCTGATGCCAAAGATGGTTTGACAGGTGATGGCAGAACACAGATGCTTGAAAATACTGTATAATCTTGCCTTTGGGTCTGTACATAAGAGATCAGCGAAACATCAGTGTTCAGACTTAGATCCCATCCCATGGTACCCCATTATGTGCATGCAGATATGCCATGGTACCCCATTATGTGCATGCAGATATGCCATGGTACCCCATTATGTGCATGCAGATATGCCAGGATCCAAACACTTCAGAGCATTTCAGAGACGGATGCTCAGACTCCAGCCTGGTAGCAGTGAGCATCGTGTGCCGTCTATAGCTAGACTGGCCACAGAAGCATCTTTAGCACTCTGGTGTGGATTAACTGGTGTCCAGGGTCGTGGTGAGAACACCTGTACCTACTCTGAGTCAACAGAAGACTGTTCCTGCTGTCTTCATTGACGCTCACAGTTCAGCCAGTCGATTTCTCTGAAACAGGGCCCTGAGCAGTCGCACCCAGGGAGGCAAACAAAGCTTATTTCTTTACTCTCTCAGATAATGTGGAGGTCAGGGTCGGGAATCCCTTTGTTCTCCTGCAGCAGAGCTCTTCCCAACTGGTGTCACACCTCCTGCTTGAAAGACAAGTTCCCCCAGACAGGTAAGCTTCACCCGTGAAGATTTTTATTCTTTGATAGCAGGCTCAAATTCAACATTCTTTCTTTCTTTCTCTCTTGCTACCGCTAGTGACTCTTCCCTGACAGATAAGCGAAAGCCAGAGGTTCAGCAACGATGGTCATGTAGCCTATAGGAAAATAAGCATTGCCAGACTTGAGACTATTGCTTGTAAGGTATAAAAATTGGTATAACTCCTGCGGAAAAGTATTTTATCATTTGTTCACATATGTCCACTAAATATTTGCAAAAGTAGTGAACATTCTTTTTTTTTTTTTTTTTTTTTTTTTTTTTGGTTTTTTGAGACAGGGTTTCTCTGTGTAGCCCTGGCTGTCCTGGAACTCACTCTGTAGACCAGGCTGGCCTCGAACTCAGAGATCCACCTGCCTCTGCCTCCCAAGTGCTGGGATTACAGGCGTGCGACACCACGCCCGGCTAGTAGTGAACATTCTGAACCATCAGGGAACTGCAAATTAGAGCTCCTTTGAGATTCCACCACACCCCAGTCTACTATCAGAAAAGTATATGACAACAAAATTCTAGTGAAGATGCAGGGGGCAGGGATCCTTATTCAGTCCTGGTGGGAGAGGAAGCTGGTACAGCCGCTGTGGAAGCCAGTGTGGTGCTTTCACTGTATGACCTAGCTTGCGCCCTCCTGTGCATCCAGATATCTGCCGCGGAGATACTTACACAGCCATGTCTGCTGCTGACCTATTCACAGCAGGGGGATGGGATCAGCTGGGGTATTTATCAGCAGATGAGTAGACAGTGAAAATTTGCTGCATGTGCACAGTGAAAGCCAATTCTCTACAAAGATGAAATTGTAGGAAAATGGATGAATGTCAAATTATTAAGGAAGTAACACAGACTCAAAAAGACAAATACCATACATTTTCTCCATATACAGATCCTAGCTTTTAATTAATATATAGTTTTATGATTGTAGGTTATATTACTAGACAGGGGACAAGATGGGAATAAGAGGTTTACTAGGAGAACATTGTATCTGATGCATAGGATATGAAAACCAAGAGGACAGCCAGGTGGGGTGACGGACACCGTTAATCCCAGCATTTGGGAGGCAGAGGTAGGCAGATCTTGTAGCATGTAATTATCAAAAACAAACAAACAAAAACAAAAACAATCCACACTAATACCAGCTACACACCAGCAACATGGTCTCCCCTCCCCCACTGGGAGTGCAAGCCGCAGTCTTCCCAGGTTCCTACGGTTTCAGTGTTGACTGATTTTTTTTTTTTTTAAATAATTACACACTATAGATCTCTCTGAGTTTGAAGCCAGCCTGGTCTGCAAAGTGAGTTCCAGGATAGCCAGGGCAACACAGAGAAACCCTGTCTTCAAAGAAGGAGGGGTTGGAGGAGAAGGAGAAAGAAGAAGAGGGCGAGGAGGAGAAAGGAAAGGAGGCTAACAGATAGAGAAAGAGTCCCAGAGATGGTCTACAAAAGCAGACTATAAAATGCCATAATGAAATCTATTATTTTGTGTGCTGTTTAAAATTCAGCAAATTGATGGGTCTTTTAGCATAGCAATCCATGTTGGGGGCTTTATCCTGACACTTGGTTGTACTTATATGAAAAGTGGTACCTATGCAACAGACCAGAAGACGGAATAAATTAAGTTATATAATACTTTATAGCTATAGAAAAATCCCTTCCCTAAAGAGGGCTGTGGATTGATCCCTCAGATTATGAAGTAAAAAGGACCTGCACGGTGTGTCTGGTGAGCTGCTTTTTAGGCTACTCCTGAAAGAATGACTAAGAGCCTTCATTTCTTTATGCTATGCAGTGACAGCCCAGCACTGGGCGGTAAAGTCAACAGGCTTGAGGCCAGCCAGGACTATACAGTAAAACCTGGCCTAAGATGAATGAGTGAATGAATGAGCGAATGTATAAAAGTCTGGGTGATGATGCCTACATGTTCAGGCCTCACATGCATTTTGCTTCTCCCTCCAGGTTGGCTGCCCTTCTCGCCCAAGAACATCTCAACCTAAGTGTGCCACAGGTCCTTGTCAGCTGCTGCTGTGAGCCCCTCACTCTTTGCCTGTCTCGCCAAAGCCAGCAGGCCGCATCCCTCCTGACTCACCTAGACACGCTGGCGCAGGGGCATGCTTCTCACCTTCTGGATGGCCTGCCCCTCTCTATGCCAGGCTCCCCTAGACCAAGCGAGAATCCCTCAGCAGAGAGAAAGTCTCATTCCTCCCCGAAGGATTCACTCCCAGCCTTCACCGCCTCTGCCTTGGCCTTCCTTAAGTCTCACTCAAAGATACTGGCCACGGTGGCCTGTCTCCGGGCTTCCCGAGCGACAAAGGTCAGCAGGCCCAGCCTGTCCTGGAAGGAACTGCGAGGTCGCAGGGAGGCGCCTCTGACTGCCGAGAAGGTAGCCCAGGAGTGTGAGCACCTTCTGGAACAGTTTCCTGTGTTCGAGGCTGCCCTCCTGGCTAACTGGGAGCCTCTGCAGCCAGCCTCTGAGCCTAGACAGAGTCTGGCAGCCAGTCTCTGTGGTCAGGCCAGTCTCTCTACTGTGCTTCTGGGCCTGCATTCTTCTCTGGCCCTGGACGTACTAACTGAGGCCTTTGAGGAAGCGTTGGTGGCCAGAGATTGGCCACGGGCCCTTCAACTCATCGACGTGTATGGGCAAGACATGGACGGCCTGAGCAGTGTGCGGGATTCGGTCCTGACCTGTGCTACTGTGTGTGGTAAGCAGGACGCTCTCCCCCACCACTTAGCATTCACTGTGGTACGATCACACGGCATCTCTAGGGAGACACGCCACCATAATCTCACTTTACAGTGGGTGTCTAGAACTGGTAACCAATGTTTTCAATCCTGCATATCAGAATTATTGTGTATAAACAACAATCTGGGCCTGCTGCCTTCAGGGGCCCAGGATGGAGTTTAATTAAGTGGTAACTTTTAAAGAGACCTTAGTGACCTTTTTCTGCAGAGTCCTTTTAGAACACGCGGTCTTTGCTATGCTCTTCTGCTAGTGCAGGGTAAAGGTAGCCAGAGGCCGCAAGTACAAGGACTGGAATGTCCACCTGCTAATAGATCTGCTCACGCAGAATGAGCCATGAGCTGGGCCTGGTGTTCAATGCTCATAGCCCAGCACTTGGGAAGCCGACGAAAGTTTGAGGCCAGCCTTTCTCAAAACAAAACAAGGGACTGAGGAGATGGCGAGGCGAGTGAAGGGCTTGCTGCCCCAGCATGAGGGTCATCTCGGATCCACAGCAGCACCTAAAAGCCACACGTGGTCCAGCACCAAGAGACAGAGACAAGTAGGTGCTAGGGGCTAGCTGGCCGGCCAGTCCAGGCAAAACAACATGCCCCAGGTCAATGAAAGACACTGTCTCAAAACCAAGGTCTGAGGCCAGTGACATGGTTCAGAAAGCGAATGAGCTGTGTAGCTCCACTAGGGAGAGCAAACGCCAGATGTGCTGTACAGGGTGGCTTTGTAGGAGAGGCAGAGCTGTCCTTTGAAAGGAAAATACCCTCCAAGGTTAAGAAATCCACTAAAAGAACTGTATGATATCAGTTGCTTGGGGTCTGTGTTTTTGCAGATTTATGAATGGGTGTGGCAAAGAGAGAGTTCTACTTAGTGTCAGGATATTTAGGGAATGATGCTCTTTTACATACAAAATTTTATATATGGGATGCAAAGTGGAAACTACAAGGAGCACAAAAGCCCTCCTGACAAGATGAGTTTGCAAGGGCACCAGATGGGCAGCAGAACAAAATATTAGAAGTCCTTCCTTCCTTCCTTCCTTCCTTCCTTCCTTCCTTCCTTCCTTCCTTCCTTCCTTTCCTCTCTTCCCTTTATCCTTCCCCTCCTTCTTTCCCTTTAGAAAGTACCATGACTGTGACAGGCTTGCATAAAGGGACACTAGGAGTAGAGGGTTTCTGTCTGTCATGTAATGGTTCCAGGTATAAACCCAGTTCCAGTCATGTGGATTGGAAGGACCCTCCCAGCTCCTGTGTCAAGATAGAGCAAAGCCCTCTTAAATTGGGCCTTTAAGCTCCTTCGGGTCAGGCTTGCTGCCCTTGAGCACTGTTTTGTCTTACAGACGAGGAAGGTTGGCAGTACCTGTTTCCTGTGAAGGACGCATCCCTGAGAAGTCGGCTGGCCCTGCGGTTTGTGGACAGGTGGCCCCTGGAGTCCTGCCTGGAGATCCTGGCCTACTGTATTTCAGACATGGCCGTCCAAGAAGAACTGAAATCTCAGCTGCAGCAGAAGCTGATGGAGCTGCGGGTCTTTCAGAAGGTAAAGACTGAGGCATTGCAGTAGAAGGAAGTGGAAGATTCTTGTGGGACACGTGTCGCATCCAAGCTGATGAGGCTCAGGGGGGCCGACCCAGGAGGTCAGCTGCACAACCAGTATATAATACATGTGAACCTTCCTCTGTGGCCTAGAACAGAGCCTGGAGCTCGCCAGGCAAGATGCACACGGTACGGGGGAGGGGTCTTTCTGTGCCTCTTGAGCAGTTTTCACCCTAAAATGCTGTGAGAAGAATGATCCACAGAACATTCAGGCTGGTCTTGAGTTTTGAGATGGAGAAACTGGGGACAGGTAACCTCAGGAGGCCAGACTGTCCTCACCAGTGAGAACTTCCTGTCCTGACTGCTGATCAGACTTTCCCCCGATTTTACTCCTGGCGAGGTTTATTGTCTCTAGACAACCTTTGCTCATCTGCTTTCTTCCCCTCTTTCCTGGAAAGTTCAGACAGCTTGACACTGGGGCGGAGCTCGAGGGACGGCACTTCTATGGACATACCGATGACGTGTTCATGGAGGGAGCCGCTGCTAGCTGGTTATGGGTCTGCCTGTTTCTCCTCAGATCCTAGGTTTACAGGACCCTCCACTGTGGTGTGACTGGCAGACCCTGAGGAGCTGCTCTGCTGAAGACCCATCAACTGTCATGGACATAATGCTGGAATCACAGGTACCATTTTCCAGGATGGATTCATCTTCCTTCCCAGGCTAAAGCTCCTTAGCTGGTCATGTGGATAGAGACCTCTGCAGGTATCAGTGTCCACATATCGTATATAACTACAGTATAGTCTTTGTTTCTTTTAATTGTGAGATTTGCCAACGCGCTCGCGCGCGCGCGCACACACACACACACAGAGAGAGAGAGACAGAGACAGAGACAGAGACAGAGAAGAGAGAGAGAGAGATAATGCTGTCATGGCAGTGTTCCTCTGTGAGATCTCCCACCCTGCATGACGAATGCTCCTGCACATAGAATTGCTGTTTACCATGAGCATCCTTTTTACTAGGATGAGATCAACTCTCTCAGCCAATCAGATGTCACAGCTTTGTTCTCACTGCTCCATATCATTGCCAATATTGTCTCTTCATATTGTCGTTTTTTTTCTTTCTTTTATTTTTTTGCCACTAGAATGGGATCTTATTGATCCAAGTAACATTGCCATGATTGGTCATGAATATGATCAGTTTTCCGAGTTCACTGTCCTTTCTGGCACTAAGAGCAATGTATCCACCTTTAAGAAGCTGAAAAAAATCAAAGGTCACAATGTAGACGTTTATTTAAGAAACATTTACTAAATGTTGCTCAGTACTGTGCCAAATGGTAGTAAGACAAAGATAATTAAGCTTAGTCCTTGCTCTTGAGTGGCTCACATTTTAGGAGGAAAGGCAACGTAAGATGCTTCCCAAATCGATGCAGCATGAAACACCGAGTGACAGGATTTAGCCCAGAGTCAGACAGGGCACCTGACCATCACCTGGTGCAAAGCGAAGAATCACGGAGAAGAAGGCAGGCCCAGGCAGAGTCGTGGAGAGGCATCCCAGGCAGGAGCACGCTGAAGAGTTAGGCAGTGTTATGAAGCAGAACATGATGGTACACACCTTTAATTCCATCACTCAGGAGGCAGATGTGGGTGATCTATGCAATTCAAGGCCAGCCTGGTCTACATAGCAAGTTCCAGAACAGCCAGGACTTACATAGAGAAACCCCCATCTCAAAAAACAAAAACAAAAACACCAAAAAGGAATGCTACATGCAAAGGTTGTATTACCATAAAATTTTTAAAGATGTATTTATTTTTATTTCATGTGCATCGGTGTTTTGCCTGCATGTACCTCTGTGTGAGGGTGCCAGATCCTCTGGAACTGGAGTTACAGGTGTGAGCCTCCATGTGGGTGCTGGGAATGGAACCCGAGTCTTCTTGGAAGAGTAGCCAATGAATGCTCTTAACCACTGAGCCATCTTCCCAGCCCCAACAGCCAGTAACGTAAAGGAATTGGCTGAAGGTGTGTGTTTCCTTATAGGAGTATGAGCTGTGTGAGGAGTGGGGCCATCTGTACCCCATTCCAAGAGAGCACCTGGTCAGTCTGCATCACAAGCATCTTCTCCACCTGCTGGAAAGGAGCGAGCACGACAAGGCTCTTCAGGTAAGCACTGCCTCTTCACACTTCTCTCCCAGGGAGGGCGAGCCTACTCGGCTCAGGTGACTCGTTTCCTACCGAGTCCCACGCAGAGTATTTGCCATCGCAGACCTGGAATCCGTGCTTCGGGGCCACTTACATTCATTTTGACCTGGGAGCCTAGACCTGCCTTAGGTGCCAGTGGAGCATTCGGGTCCTCTCAAAGCCACGGCTCGCTAGTGAAGTATGGGGGTGGCAGCAGATGAGTCGAGAAAGATAATTAGCCCCAAATACATGAACCCAAATGTTATCTTCTCACACCAAGCAAGGCCAGCTTGAGAGATCTGTAGGTCTCACCTCCTTCTCTATCCTCTGCTACAGCTCCTGCAACGAATCCCTGATCCCACCATGTGCCTTGAAGTCACAGAGAGGTCCCTTGACCAGCACCCTAGCTTAGCCACGTCACACTTCTTGGCCAACTACCTCACCTCCCACTTCTATGGAGAACTGACCACTGACCGACACCGTGAGATCCAGGCACTGTACATGGGATCTAAGGTGAGGAGGAAAGAGGTCTGAGGAAATGACCTTGACAGGGGTGTCTGGCTTCACTTCCACCTCAGAATTTGCCCTTTCGTAAGCCCTCCTGCCAGGCACCTGCTCCTCTTGGCTTGTGCTCTATGAAATTGTAACCTGGAAGTTCACCTCGTCATAATTGAGTATCCTAGGGCCCGTCATAGTCTTTCTGTTCTCCTTCTGAAGAGAGGTTTGCCAGTCCTCTCAAGCTGTCCTTGGGCTTTCTATGGTACCTGCTATATCATTGTTTCTCAAGACTGACCATGTGTTAGGACCACTGGCCATTTCAAATATATTGGTAGTCGACGTTCAAACAAGACCAGTTGAAAATGGCCATGGGATAGGGGCTAGTTCTCTTCTGAAAGAATTTGGATATAAGGATTTCAAATTACTACTTGAGGGACTGGAGAGTTGGCCCAATGGTTAAGATTAAGAGCATTGACAGCTCTTACAGAGGACCTGGGTTCAGTTCCCAGCACCCACATGAGGCTGCTTACAACAACCCGTAACTCCAGCTCCATCTGATGTCCTCTTCTGGCCTCCACAGGCATTGCATGCATGTGCTGCATTTATAGACAAACAGGTACATGCATGCCCACACACACATAAGTTTTAAATTTTAATAAATGTATTTCTGTGTACACACAAATACGTGCACACATACATTTCAAAATTAAAATGTCTGTGTGGTAAATAGTCTATACTCATAGAAAAGTATTATTTGCCTCAGTAATTATATAAGAAAGTAGATGAGAGGCACCAATAAAAAAAAATGAATAAGACTAAGTAACCGGGTAGTGCAGGGTTTGGAGACAAGGCACTCTCACTCTTTTCTTTTTTCTTTTTTTTGTTTGTTTGTTTGTTTGTTTGTTTGTTTGTTTGTTCGAGACAGAGTTTCTCTGTGTAGCCCTGGCTGTCATGGAACTCACTCTGTAGACCAGGCTGGCCTCAAACTCAGAAATCTGCCTGCCTCTGCCTCCCAAGTGCTGGGATCAAAGGTGTGCGCCACCACCACCCGGCTCTCTCACTCTTTTCTAATCGGTCTGATTTCTCATATACGCTGCCCCCACAAATAAATCAAAATATCAGGAGAGCCAGCAACACCACCTTACCTGGAAGAGATTCTTTTTCATTCTTTCATTTTGTTTTGGTTGGTTGGTTGGTTGGTTGGTTGGTTGGTTGGTTGGTTGGTTGGTTGCTTGGTTTTGTGGGATGTTTTGGTTTGTTAGGTTTTAGCCGTCTGTTTTTGGAGGCCACGGCTGACCTCAAACTCACTACGTAACTGAGGCTATTCCCAATCCTCCTGCCTCCCCCTTCCGTGTGCTGAGCTGTCGGGTGCAGCCCACCATGCTCAGCCCTTCCTCTTGATTCACATCATTTAATTAGTTGGGGGTGGGGGCTAGTGAGCAGAACAGGACCAGTGCCCCGTGATCCTGACCACCAAAGGGCATTTAGACCCACCTTTTTATGACTAGGACACTGGCGCTGCCAGGATCAGACAGCCTGCCAGCTTCGCTTTGTGTCGTCCATTTTAACCAAAACTTCCTGTAGAATGATAGCGTCTGGGGTTAGGCAAAGCTCAACCATGCCTAGAGGGTCTGGGCCAGGGTGCCTGCTGCATGCTGCCTGCAGCTCAGAGCCAGCCCTCAGCCTATTTCTGAAAGCCAAGTTGTGTTGGAACAGGCCACGTCCATTCATAAATTGCCTGTGCTTGCCTTCATGCTACACTGGCAGAGCTGAGTGGCTTTTAAGTCCTAAACTCTAAAATATTTACTCTCTTGCCTCTTACAGAAAAAGATTTGCAACCTCTTGTCTATGTTAAGGCCCTTAGGACACTTCTCATTTGCCCCCGGAGGACTTAGAAGTCCAGCCTTGCTTCCCAAATGCAGTAGTGCGTTAACCCTTTCCCTTTAGCCCTGTCACTCCCTTGCAAGAATAGCGAGAGGCTCCTGAAGCTCACCTACTGTTTTCTTCCCGCCGCAGGTTCTTCTGACTCTGCCTGAACAGCACCGGGCCAGCTATGCCCACTTGTCCTCCAGTCCGCTGCTCATGTTAGAGCAGCTGCTGCTGAACATGAAGGTGGACTGGGCCACCACGGCCGTGCAAACTCTGCACCAGCTGCGGGCTGGACAAGACATCGGCTTCACCCTGGACGAGGTTGACTCGCTGCTCTCCAGATACGCAGGGAAAGCCCTGGACCTCCCATACCCTCTGAGAGAGAAACGATCAGGTGACTGACGGCATGCTAGATAGCAGTTGTACACAGAAGAAGAAATGCCATGCTGCTCTTGGGTTCCATCTCCTCTCCCTAATAACTGAAGGGATCCTCGGGAGACACAATTGTTTGTTACATAGGCAATATCTGAATCTCAGGAGAAGGGCCAAATGCTATGTGTCTGGTACCACAAAGGTGTGGGAAGCCAGACGACCTGGCCTTGACAGTGGATTCATAAGAGCTATTGTTTTTTTATGGGGAACACGCCTCATTTCCAGGGTAATGTCAGTTGTCAGTTGTATGTGAGCTGTTTTGACTCCTTCTAGAATGAAGAAAAGAAACTGGTCGAGATGCTCCTGGCCCGTTCCCTCTCCTCCAGGAGCACCATTTAGGTGTCTTCTGCTTCTCTCTGGGCATTTTTAGATTTATTTTGAGAAATCTGCTCCACTGTCTCATGTGCCTTAAACATGACTTGTTTTTGTTTGGTAGTTTGTTTTGAGGAAGAGTCATACATCTTGGGCTTACAAGGTTGTTGTTTTTTTTTTTTAACCATTGATTTATATTTAATATAATCATGTTGCAACAATCAACAAAACCAGCAGATGTTCATGCTCAGCATGGAGCTTATTAAAGATGCGTGTGGTAGACCAGGGTTTTGTCAGCTCTTTGTCTCTTCTATCAGATTCCATGGTTCACCTCCAGGAGCCTGTCCACCAAGCGTCAGACTCCGAGACCCTATCCAGGTCGTCGTCAGCAGAGTTCTCCATGGCTGCCACCCCTGGTGAGAACTGCTTGTTCAGACTTTCTCGTTCTCTCACTTACTCCTCATTTCCACTTAAGAAATTCTTATTTTTTGTTCATAATTTACTCCAGCTTTTTACCTCCCAGTAGATTCATCATATAGCTGACTCTCATTATCTATGACAGTGTGCCTGTAAATGTCTGCAAACACCACATCAGTGAAAGAACCCTGAGCTGTTGCTCCCAGAGAAGGAAGCTACATGCATATGAGCACGTGTACACACACACACACACACACACACACACACACACACACATACACACAGAGTCCTTATATATGTTATCTTATTAAAATCTGACAAAGTAACTCATCCTAGCAGATTCTGTGTTCTTTATCTTACAAAGGAAAAAGAGGCCTAGAAGTGACTTGCCCTACTAACAATTACCCACGGAGGAATTATTCTAAGTCTGTCCATGGTGTGGAACCAGAGTTCTTGCCCAGCCCTGCCCTGCCCTGCCCCCTACTGTTTCCATACCCTTGTCACCACCACGTCGAGCTGAGACAAGAGGAAAGGATATCACCTTAATCAACCTCGACTGAGAGCCTGAATGTTGGGTGACTCAAAGTTTCTCCAGTCCCGACATGCCCCTATGTCGCTGTAAAAGCAGTAGGAATGTGGATTTTGAGTCTCTTAGTTTGCTTCTCTGATGCTGTGATAAAACACTGACCAGATGCAGCTTTGGAAAGAAAGGGTTTATTTTGTTAAGATTTGCAGGTAGCAGGTCATCACTGAGCGAGATTAGGGCAGGAACTCAAGTGGAAAAACGCTGCTTACCAGCTCACTCCCAGGGCTGCTCAGCATCCTTCCTTCCTTTCTTGTGTTTTTGCTGTTATTGTTGTTTGTGGTTTTTTATTATTATTAGATATATTTTTATTTACATTTCAAATGACTTCCCCTTTCCTGGATCTCCCCTCCCCCAAAGTCCCATAAGCCCTCTCCCCTCCCCCTGTTCCCCAATCAACCCCCTCCCACTTCCCTGTCCTGGTATTCCCCTACACTGCTGCATTGAGCCTTTCCAGGACCAGGGGCCACTCCTTCCTTCTTCTTGGGCATTTGATATGTTGTATTCTGAGCTTCTGGGCTAATAGCCACTAATCAGTGAGTGCATACCATGTTTGTTCTTTTGTGATTGGGTTACCTCACTTAGGATATTTTCCAGTTCTACTCATTTGCTTAAAATTTCATGAAATCATTGTTTTTAATAGCTGAGTAGTATTCCATAGTGTAAATATACCACATTTTCTGTATCCATTCCTCCGTTGACGGACATCTGGGTTCTTTCCAGCTTCTGGCTATTATAAATAGGGCTGATATGAACATAGTAGAGCATGTTTTTTTGAGACAGGTTTTCTTTGTATAGCCCTGGCTGTCCTGGAACTATTTCTGTAGACCAGGCTGTCCTATAATTCACAGAGATCTGCCTGCCTTTGCCTCCCCAGTACTGAGATTAAAGGTGTGCACCACCATCACCCAGCTCACCAGCTTGCTTTCTCATATAACCCAGGATCATCTGACCAGGGGTGGCACACTGGGATGGACACGCACGCACGCATGCACACACACACACACACACACACACACACACACACACATTATTAA
This sequence comes from Apodemus agrarius, assembly GCA_964023405.1. NCBI lineage: Eukaryota > Metazoa > Chordata > Mammalia > Rodentia > Muridae > Apodemus > Apodemus agrarius. The sequence goes on from OZ030011.1 coordinate 44,039,427, forward strand.
TCAAGGCAGTCTGATGGAGGCAGTCTTTCAGTTGAGGGTGATTCTAGTTTGTGCCAAATTGACAAAAACTAGCCAACATAAGAATATTGATTCTGAGGGCTGGAGCGACGGCTCAGCGGTTAAGAGCACTGGCTGCTCGTCCAAAGGTCCTGAGTTCAAATCCCAGCAACCACATGGTGGCTCACAACCATCTGTAATGAGATCTGACGCCCTCTTCTGGGATGTCTGAAGACAGCTACAGCATATTACATATAATAAATAAATAGATAGATTAAATAAATAAATCTTTAAAAAAAAAAAAAAGCCGGGCGGTGGTGGTGCATGCCTTTAATCCCAGCACTTGGGAGGCAGAGGCAGGAGGATCTCTGAGTTAGAGGCCAGCCTGGTCTACAGAGTGAGTTCCAGGACAGCTAGGACTACACAGAGAAACCCTGTCTCAAAAAAAAAAAAAAAAAAAAAAAGAATATTGATTCTGCAGTGACATATCTAGTGACTAGACAACACTGTGAATATGGAGTCTGTTAGTGATGAGAGTTAACTACATATAGACCTCATGAACGTTCTGCCGGCCACACGAGGTCCCCGGAGGCCTCCGTTGTGCTTTGGTCACCGTGTCTCAGCACCCTTCTCTCCCTGTCTCCAAGCTCATGCACAACGACCCATAGTCAGGAAAGGCTTAGCAGCTGTTTAGCCAGCCGGTCCAGCAGGAGAGCAGGGATCTGGGTGCTGCTAAGGAGAACTGTGCTTTCAGTGTATTGTGTGCACACATGTGCACGATAGAATGTGTGTTGAGGTCAACTTGCAGTTGATTCTCCTTCTACCAATGTGGGTCTCAGGGACCACAGGCCTTCAGGTTTGCAGCAAGCACCTTCTGCCCACTGAAACCTCACTGCCCACTCCCACCCCCAGGCGTAGTGGGTTTTTATTAACTATGTTTGACTGATTTTATTGTGCATTTCCATCTTGAAGAGTGGGTGGGCACACAATGTCCCCTGTTTGTTTTTTGACTCGAACAGGTACCAAGCACCTCCGTCTATCATCCCAGTAGGGCCTTGTGAAAAGGTAAAATTCTGTCTTTCCCTCTTCACTAATGAGCTAGAATGTTGACAAGCTTTCTCTGACTTCTTACTCCAGGAAGTGCCTTAGTCCATTCCCCCAGTCCCAAGGAGAGAGCTTTCCCTCAGACTCAGCCGCCGCTGGAGTTCGTGCCCCCAGAAACACCGCCTGCCAGGGATCAGTGGGTCCCAGATGAGACTGAGAGCATCTGCATGGTCTGCCGCAGAGAGCACTTCACTATGGTAAGCAGCTCCACCCTCAGCGTCCCTCCAGGGAGAGAGGGAGTGAGCTTGAGTTCTCAGTCAGCTGTGCCCGAGAGGATAGTGAAGTCTTCAGATCACCAACACTGTGGCTGCATTTGCCTCTGACCTGACCTGAGTGCATTCTCAGGACCCATTCAGTAGTAGACATCCTCATATAGCCTTCAGTTATAAAACCATTGTCGCTCTCACTGCATGATAAAAACAGGCAGGAATCACCAAATCTTTTGCAATCCGATATCTAGTCCCTATGTCTTTCACAAGAAGACAGTGACCTGACAATAGTTGATTATGCTAGCTCAGGAGAGAGGAGACTCAGCTCTGCTGCCTAATAGCAATGTGGCTGTAAACATTTTCAATCTCATGGGCCTCTTATAAGCTAGAGTTGATGTGTGAGTTGCCTCATGGAGCTGTTAAAACTACATATAATTACATATGGTACCACAGTTGATACCAGTACCTATCTAGCAGATTACTTCAGCACCCAAACAGTTGGAGAGGCTTGGGTATGCAGCTCACTTGGAGGAGTGGTAGCCCCTGGACCAAGCCCCTGGTTCAGTCCCAGTACCTCCTACAATGGATGTGATGATACACATCTGTAATAGCCATACTTCAAGAGGCAGAGACAGGAGGATCAGCAGTTCAAGGTCATCCTCCACTATGTAGTGAGTTTGAGGCCAGCCTGAGCTACAAGAGACAGAGCGTGAGTCAAAAAAAGATGGAGAGATGGCTAGTGGTTAAGAATGCGTGCTGCTCTTACAGAAGACCAGAGTTCAGTTCCCAGCACCCACACCAGGCAGCTCACAGCCACTTCTAACTAGTTCTAGGGGAGCTGGCGCCCTCCTCTGGCCTCTGTGGGGACCTGAACTCATGTGCACAGACCCACACACAGACAGACAAAGGCATATAAATAAAAAATTTTAAAAAGCTTTAAGATGTTAATGCCATAAAGCACTTGGGAGAGGCTGTGTTCTTGCTCTGTCGTCATTGACTCTGTACAAGTGTGGTCATCACTGGCTAAGCAAAGCTCCTCTTCCTTACTAAAATTTTTTTAATGTTTTTATTTGTGTTACTAAACATGGAATCTGATAATAATGCAGATTAACTATATTTAACCCTCGTGCAAATGCTGTTGCCCTCAGAGCCAGCAAGCTCGTAGAAGCCGTGACTTTTGTCTTAGTCTCTGCTCGGGGCCATCTCCTCAGTCGCCAGACTACTGCACTACAGCCACATTCAGAAGGCGCTCAGCAGTTACTTTACCAAATGGTCAGGAGAGCAATACTCTGGGTTCCCCTGCTAGATTTTACAATAGTTCAGGCTCACTTAGAGCTCACTGTGTGGGCTAGGCTGGCCTCAAACTCTCAGCAATCCCCTGCCTCAGCCTTCTGAGTGCTGGGATTATAGGTGTGAGTCACTGTGCCCACCTTGTCTGTCGCTTCTTACAGTGTCTCCACATGTTACTTCCATTCAGAAGCAAACTTTGTCAGAAACTGTTAGTTGCAAATGGTGTAGGACTGAGAACATTTGGTCTTTAGCTGAGTAATACTTTAGAATGTCTGATGGGTAGGCTTTTGTTTGTTTTTTCTTTTTCTTTTCTTTTGTGTGTATAGGGGAGGGGTGTTGAGAATCCAACCCAGGACCTTATTTTCTAAGCTGAAAACCCATTCCCCTAAATGTGACCTTTCTGGGGCTAGTGTGATCATGTTCAGTAAAATCCCAAGTGCCCGGTATTCTTTTTTTGTTTGTTTGTTTGTTTGTTTTTTGGATTTGGTTTTTTGAGACAGGGTTTCTCTGTATAGCCTTGGCTGTCCTGGAACTCACTCTGTAGACCAGGCTGGCCTCGAACTCAGAAATCCGCCTGCCTCTGCCTCCCAGAGTGCTGGGATTACAGGCGTGCGCCACCACCGCCCGGCCCGATATTCTTAATAAGTCATGGTTGACAAAAAAAAAAAAAAAGGTGTAAACACAGGAGTGACAGTCTGACGTTCATCCCTTGCCTTCCCTTCTGTCCCAATGGCTTTCCCCAGTTCAACAGGCGTCATCACTGTCGCCGCTGTGGGCGGCTAGTGTGTGGCTCCTGCTCCTCTAAGAAAATGGTGGTGGACGGCTGCAGAGAGAACCCGACACGCGTGTGCGACCAGTGCTACAGTTACTGCAACAAAGAGTGAGTGTCCTGCAGTAAGCCTGACACCCACGTGGACCCCTGTCACCTCCCCCAGGCCCTTACCGCTCCATCACTCCCACTGGGCAGCGTCACACTGTATTACACCATGTTTGATTTAATATGTACACTGCGGTGTCATTAACTGTATTGTGAAATGCGTATAGAACGAGTGGCTTTGTCAGAGACACTTTGAAGATGGGAGGTACGGATGAGAAGGGAGTGCTCAGAGTTCTTACAGGCTGTTTTTATCTGAAATCAACCTCAGACCTTCCACACACTGAGGTCACCATCTCACCTTGTCATCTCTCCTGTTACCTGGCCACTTGGGGTTCATGTGACTCCAGCTGGACTTGGAATGACATGTCCATACCCGCAGAGTGTGTGGGCTCATTTGTTCTAGCTCTACACTGGGTAGTCGTCTTGGCTTGTGAGTCACAGACAAGCCCTTACACTCTCCTGCACATGGTTTACCTCCAGATAAGTTTCAGCAACTGCCCCTCCCTCTAGCAAGGCAGATGGATGAAGAGGATGTTTTGTGAGTCATGGTGACTTGGATTTTTTTTCTACTGCTTCTTATTGAGAGTGTGAAGTCTTAGGTCACCTAGGGAAATCAGCTATGCAAGAGCGAAATTACTTTAGAGTCTCAGGTTTTATTTTATTTAGTAAACTTAACTAGATTTTTGTATTCTACTCAATAGCATTTTTGGTCATTATTTGCCATAAGTATTGACTGCATAAGAATGAAGGCATGTCATACGCATTGAACAGTTCCTGAAACCCTAGCCCTCCACTCCCTGCTTCTCTTGTCAGGTGTAGGGTAGTAATTACCACACGTCATTCTGAGGGGGTTTTAAGTGAGCAGTCAATGTCAATAGGGAGTCTCTCCAGCAGCCACTCTGCAGTAGTTACATTACCCTATGGGAACCCATTGTACTAGGGAGACAGCCAATAAACCCACCACAAGGTGACTGGCTGAGTGCAGTGGTGACAGAACACATAGACTGGCCCAGGGAGTTGAGAGAATCTCCTGGAGGTGACCCCGGGAGATGAGTCTTAGAGAATGAGGAGTTTGGTAGAAAAGAGACCTAAAGAAACAGAAAAGAAAAGAAAAGAAAAGAAAAGAAAAGAAAAGAAAAGAAAAGAAAAGAAAAGAAAAGAAAAAAATTATTCCCAGAGGGTGGAGTAGCCCAGCAAAAGCAGAGACGGGAGAAAACATTAACCATTTGAGGAGCTGTGAGTAGGCAGATGACAGGCTAGGGTTCTGATCAGTGGACTGTGGACTTAAAGCAGGCAGCCGGATCCAGGAGACTTACTGGCACAAGACTCTGGCCTGCTCCCTGTGCCATGGACTGGAGTAGGTCACCATGCTACTTATACACATTGTAAGCGTGGCCCTTTACCAGAGCTGATGGAGCAATGGGACCCCTACAGCCTGAGGACAGGGACAGGTCACGGTGACAGGAGATGGCTAACGAAGCAGAAGCAGTCGTGCCAGATCTCAGAAGCCTTTCTTCTGAACTGCAAATGAGGGCTACTTTCAGCCTGAGCAGCTTCTGAGGAATTCCTAAGCAGGAGCAGAATGTGACCGCATTTGAATTTCTGAAATCTTGCTACAGCCACAAGTAGAGGCTAGGTAGTCAGAGTCGAGGAGACTTATTGCAGAATCATAGCAAAGTAATCACAGATGCCAGCCCAAAATCATGAGGTCTCTCCTCAGACACAGAAAGATGGGGACATTGCAATGGCTATGTAAGACATAAAAGGGACAAAGCATGGTAAGAGATAGTCAAGACCAGCAAGGGAGAGAAAAAGTTATGTGTGATTAATTCTCTGACTGTCTTAGTCACAGCCTTGCTGGGAACAGACACCACGACCATGGCAACTCTTATAAAGGACAACATTTAATTGGGGCTGGATTACAGTTCAGAGGTGTGGTCTGTTATCATCATGGTACAGGCAGGCATGGTGCTGGTAAAGGAGCTGAGGGTTCCACATCTTAACGCACAGGCAGAAGGAAGAAACTGAGACACACACTAGGCCTGGCTTGCACTTCCGAAACCCCAAAACCTACTCCCTGTGACACACTTCCTCAACACCACCACACCTACCCCGTCAAGGCCAACCTCCCAATAGTGTCAGACCAGTGAGCCTAGGGGCCATTGTCACTCAAGCTGTCACACTGATCAGTGACCACTAGAACAAATGTCAGCTTCGTTCACTAAGCACAGAACAGAGACGCGGTGGCTGAGGCATTTTGTTTCTCTCTCTTTCTAGTGCACCAGAGGAGAGCCCATGCCAGTCAGAAGGTAAGGCCTGAGCTGCTTCCCTGTGTCTCTGTTGTCAGTGCGCCAGCTGCAGCTGAGGACCATGGGGCAACTCGATCCACTTGGTTCAGGAATGGGAAATCATGGCTTTTCTATCAGCCTGTTTCCCTTGACATCCCTTGACATGTAGAGAACCTTCACAAGGACTTTTAGGCCCATTAGCTTCTAGCACTGGGAAGGCCAACAACCAAGGACTTTGGGTTTTAGCTTTTAGTAGGGACCCTATCCACCGCCACCCAGCTCCCTCCTCTGTTGTCCTTTGTCCTCCGTCCAGTGCTTTGTCCTTCCCTCAGGAGATCACTGTCTTCAGTGTAGCCAGTGCCTTTCCACAGCAGGTTAGTTTCCAGTGGTTGAGCCATGTCTTTCAGGGTTTCTTGTATGAAGCGTCACAGTCATGTCACAAACGAGGTGACATTTATCCCAGACTTATGCATGAGGAAGAGGACTTGAGGTACCTGATGGGCTTTCCTGGGGGAAAAAAAAGGAAAGAGGGGAGAATGCAGTCAAGAACACTCTCCGCTCTCACGTAGACCTGTTTGGTTCCCAAACTAAGTGAATCACAGCTGCCTCAACTACTAATTCCAGGCAGTCAGATGCCCTCTCCTGGCCTCTTCAGGCACTTGCATATGCATGCACATACACACATATAAACTCATGCAGGCACACACACAAACAAGTAAATAAGTCTTTAAGAAAAGAAAAGGGACCAAGGAGAAAGCCGGGGCCCTCAGATGGCAGGCAGGTAGCTGGCTGCCTGTGAGCGGGCAGATATCTGCCTGGGACACACCACTTTACAGGACTGCAGCACCAGCTTGCAGGACTGCAGCACCAGCCAGTGACTGGCACGTGAATGACAAGCCTCTTCTCAGTTCCAGACAGCGCTAAAAATGAAAGCCCTCCATATTCAGCTGTGGTGAGAGTCCCCAAAGCAACCGAGGTGGAATGGATCTTGAGTCTAAATGAGGAAGAAAATGAGCTGGTGCGCAGTGAATTTTACTATGAGCAGGTAATAACAATCAAATGTAATGGTCACATAAGTGTCATTCTGTCTAACAGTAAAGCAGGAAATGTAGAGGTTGCTGACTAAGCCTGGCCTAGTTTGCATACATACAATTATATGAGGCTGAGAGTGAACCAGTTAGGCAGAAGGTCAGGAGCATCTCCGGAAATGTACAGGGAAGCTAGAAGACAGTAAGCAGTGATAAACAGAAACTTGGAGATTGCAAGGGGAGGGCGAGGACAGAGCACAGAACTGAACTGTTTGGAGACTGGGCACATGGTGCATGGGTGGTAAAGTGCTCTCTGTGTAAGCATGAGTACCTGAGTTCAGATCCCAGCACCCATGTGAAGAAACAGGTCAGCAACGTGTGCCTATATAGTCCCAGCGCTGAGGACGCAAAGACGGGCAGATCCTTGGAGCTTGCTGGCCAGCGAGGTCTAGCTAAAGCAACAAGTTCCAGGTTCAGTGAGAGACTCTGACTCAAAAGCAGAAATAAAAATAAGGTGGGGAACAATTCAGGAAGACACCCAATCTCAGCCTCTGGCCTCCACACACTCATATACATACAACTGCTTGCACACCTTCACATACATTCATCGACACAACACACACACACACACACACACCACTACCAACAACAACAACAACAACAACAAAAAAAAAACCCTAAAATGTCTGAGCAAAAGCACAGTGTCAAAAATCAGGACATAACGCTGGAGAGATGGATGGCTTAGCATTTTAGAGGTCCTGAGTTCAGTTCCCAGCAACCACATGGTGGCTCACAACCATCTGTAATGAGATCCAATGCCATCTTTATCCAATGCCTTCTTCTGGTGTGTCTGAAGACAGCTACACTCACATACATAGACAGTGTACTCACATACATAAAATAAATAAGAAAAAAAATCATAGGAAATGATGAAGGTATCAGAAGACAGTATTGAAAGTAAGGGTTTACGTGGTAAGCTTGAGAAGGACTATTTATATAGAGAACTATGAAGTCTACAGTAAGAAATAAGTATCTGGTAGGTGTGGGCAGCTAGGGGTTTTTGCAGGTGTGCTATAGGAGCGTTGGTTGGTGGCAGCATGTTCAGGACTTAAAGTGGTGACTTCAGCTAGGCCAGTGATAAGAATGATTGCAACTGTGGGACAGAAGACCAAAAAACAGAGGCCACCTGTGGAAATTGTCAAGCAGTAGGAAGTCCCTGGACAGCCAGGGCTATGTAGAGAGACTGTGTCTGAAAAACAAAAAGACAAAAAACGAAGTAGGAACCGAGGACATACTGTCCTCTTCCCACAGTGTGACAAAGCCTAGCAGCCAGCACTCCGGCAGGGGAACTTGGGGCAGGGGAACTTGGAGCATCTGAAATGCGGCTGGATGCTCTGTTGGTTTGCCAGGGGATGTCCGGCTTCCTCTTGAAGTGGTTTCCTTCCTTTTGAAGAGGGCATGGTGATTCCACCATATCGCTGTATGTGAACAGTGCTCTGGTCCCTGAATTCGCTGTCTTTGTCTCCCTTCCCTGCCCTGGTCAGGCCCCCAGCGCCTCCCTGTGCATCGCCATCCTGAACCTGCACCGAGACAGCATCGCCTGTGGTCACCAGCTGATTGAGCACTGCTGCAGGCTGTCCAGGGGCCTCACTAACCCAGAGGTGGACGCCGGGCTGCTCATAGACATCATGAAGCAGCTGCTCTTCAGTGCCAAAATGATGTTCGTCAAGGCGGGCCAGAGCCAGGACTTGGCTCTTTGTGACAGGTACATCAGAATGAGCCTCCATTCTCTTATACAACGGCAGGTTTTTATGTGGCTTCCTTTTCTGACTCTACTATGACCTTCCTTCCATCTTCCCATCCTCTCTAATGAAACATGCTGACCTGTATCCCATTTTGATGTTTGTGAGATCTAAGTACAAATCACAAGTGGTCCAGTTGGTGGTCCTTGCCCTATGTCAGCCTGTGTCCTTCTCTTTTCCACAGTCCTTAAAAACAGAGTATATTCATTTGCTTTCTAACACCATGATAAAACAACATGACTAAAAGCAGTTCCAAGAGGAAGGGGCTTATTCAGCACAAGGTTCCACCACAGACCATCATAGAAGGAAGTCAGGACAGGAACTGAAGCACAGGCCATAGAGGAGTGCTGCTTACTGGCCTGCTCCTTACGGCTTGCTCATCCTTTCTTATGCCATCCAGAAACACCTGTCCAAAGGTAGCACCTCCCAGTGAGCTAGGCCCACTCACATTGATCAGTAATAAGGAATAGCCTGCAGACGTGCCTGGGCCCATCTATCGGAGGCATTTTCTCAGTTGAGAGTCCCTCTTCTCAGATCACTTCACTTTTGCCAAGTTGACATAAAACTACCACATGACAATTCCCTAGTTTTACCCTGTCACAAAGCAAGGAAAGACCTTAACTAGATTATTTGTCATTAAAATAATTTAGGAACGTACCTTTAGTGTCTGTGGAACTCTCTAGTTTTTTAAAGTAACGTGATTAACCTTGCACAGAACTCCCCTGCCTTGATGGTGACTTCTGGGACTTCTGGATAATGGATTCTATAAAGACAGTTGGGATCACCTAGCCTCACTACATGAAGTTGGTCTGTGGGACCCATGTGGTGGAAGGAGAGAACCAACTGCCACAAGTCCTCTGACCTCTGCACACATGTCATAGCACGCATGCACCAGTGTGCACACAAGGAATGAATAGATGTCTTTTACAATTGGGGAACCAGTGGGCTCCTGTGTCCTGGTGGATTGTGAGTCATCTTATGGAAATGGGGAGATGTGACTGCCTCTCTTCTCCGGCAGATTCCTGCACAACCTGCTTTGACTCCATCCATAAACTTGACAATGAAAACTCCCAATTCCTTTCTTACCCACCCAGATGCGTGACTCATGAAATGTGCTCTAGGACCAGGCCCAGCCAGCTTTGGGAACCAGGATAGAATGTGCTTTGAAGCATAAATGTTTCCCGCAGACACTCAGTCAGAGCACATACCTACATCATCTCTTAACATTCTAACCTCAGACAAGTCTGCCTAACTGCATGAGCCTCCTGAGGGGGCAGAGACCCAGGAAGCTCTGACTTTAGCAGGGCTCTCACCCCCACAGCCATGGGCTTCCCGGACAGTTTACAGCACAATCATATCTCTCTCTCTCTCTCTCTCTCTCTCTCTCTCTCTCTCTCTCTCTCTCTCTCTCTCTCTCTCTCTCTCTCTCTCTCTCTCTCTCTCTCTCTCTCATACATACACACACAAACACACACAGAGATACCTGCTTCACATACAATCGTATGATGACTTTATGTCATTCTATCCATGGGAGAGGACTCATCTCTGCTTCATATTGCTATACAAACCAGAATATTCTGTTTTTAACTATGTCTCCTTCTGATGGATAAACATATAAAAATGAATATATTTCAAAACAACTAACATATCTAGTTCAATTGCTTTCATTTTCCAAATGGAGAGTTATATTATGGCTTCAAATCTGATTTGACATACCATCCTCCTACCCTGACCTCACCAGGTTAAAAATCATTAAAGGTATGGAACCAGAAAAATTGCTAAGCAGACGAGTCAGGAGCCACAAGGTTTTTTTTTTTTTTGTTTTTTTTGTTTTTTGTTTTTTGTTTTGCTGTAGTTAGGAGACAGACATCCAGAACTATGGGTGTGATCCTGCTGCATCAGGCAGAATAGTCTGACTCTCTGGACTCCGCCTTGATGATGTTCCTCCAATCCTCAGGCACAAGATTGTTGGTGGGTTATAAGGAAAGTCATTCTTAGCACAGAGGAAGAATATGAAGTCTAGGACTAGACCAGAAAGGCCAAGGTGCCCCTGTAGGTACCACCGTAGTAATGGTGAAACCACTATACCAACCACGAATATGGGTCAGTGGGTTTTGTTTCATTTTTTAGGAATTATTTTTTATTTTATTATATATATATATATATATATATATATATATATATATATATATTCATATATATTCATATATGTTCATATGTACGTATGTGTGTGTGTGTGTGTGTGTATGAATGAGTATTTTGTCTGAGTATGCCACATGTGTGCCTGTTGCCCCCAGACACCAGAAGAAGATGGTATCAGGTCCCCTAGAATTGAAGTTACAGGTGATTGTGAACCATCACATGGGTGATGGGAGAACCAAACCCAGGTCCTCCAGAAAAGCAGTCAGTGCTCTTAACTGATGAGCCCTCTCTCCAGCCCCTAGTGTTCCAAAGAACCAAAAGCACATGGGTAGCTTGCGAGCTCCAGCATTTAATGTAGACGGCGTGTCTCGGAAATCCCAGACATCCGTGCTCCTACTCAAACATAAACCAGCATGTGCTGCTACAGAACTCCCAGACACATCTACAGCTCTCACATCTGACACATTTCATTTTATCCTTAAAACTTTCTGCTTTACATCCATTTAACAGATGAGATAGCTGAGACATGTCTCAGAGCTATTGGAGGAGTTACGAGTCTGACTCTAGAACCTTTGCTCCGAGTACCTATGCTATATATATCTTCATTCCCATGACCACACTTAGCACTGAAAATGAGATAAAAAGCCTTCCAGCACAGTCACTCCAGAACCACGCAGCCTCACTTGCTCTTTCTCCCCATAGCTACATCAGCAAGGTAGACGTCCTGCATATTTTAGTCGCTGCTGCCTACCGCCATATGCCGTCTCTAGATCAGATCTTGCAGCCAGCTGCAGTAACCAGGCTGAGGAACCAGCTCCTGGAAGCTGAGTACTACCAACTGGGCGTTGAGGTGAGGCAAAGATGAATCTTCTTTATACCCTGTAGTCATGAGTGACTTTGAAACAGGCCTTACTGTCTCCGTTGTCCTCACCATGGACACACAGGGTACACTCAGATTGCCAGGGTGAGAGTTACAGGACTTGGATGGTGGGCGGTGCTCTGGGCAGAGGAACAGAACAGAGCTTGGGAAGACTCTCAGACCTGAACGCAGACGCCTCTCATTTTTACCTCCAGGTCTCTACAAAGACTGGGCTTGATTCCACAGGAGCATGGCATGCCTGGGGCATGGCCTGCCTCAAAGCTGGGGACCTCACCTCTGCGAGGGAGAAGTTCAGTCGCTGCCTGAAGCCTCCTTTGGACCTCAACCAATTGAGCCATGGCTCAAGGCTAGTCCAGGATGTGGTCGAGTACCTGGAGTCCACAGTGAGGCCCCTCGCTTCCTTGGTAAGAGCAGAGCGGGCAATGGGCCCTGTTCAGTAAGATGCGAGGGACAGGACAGGAAGGGTCCAGGGAGAGAACGGGCTTATCAAATTAATAGTGCATGTGGCTCAGAGGTCTGATGTCTGTCTGTCTGTCTGTCTGTTTCTATTACATGTGGTTAGATAAGTAATTGTATGGTTAGATAAGAAACACAAAGTGAGGCCGGGCATGGTGGCGCACGCCTGTAATCCCAGCACTTGGGAGGCAGAGGCAGGCGGATTTCTGAGTTCGAGGCCAGCCTGGTCTACAGAGTGAGTTCCAGGACAGCCAGGGCTACACAGAGAAACCCTGTCTCGAAAAACCAAAAAAAAAAAAAAAGAAACACAAAGTGGGGGAGGGAGTTGGGTTTTTTTTTGGAGTTTTTTTGGTTTTGTTTTTTGTTTGGTTGGTTTGGGGGTTTTTTGTTTTTGTTTTTTGTTTGGTTTGTTTGGGGTTTTATGTTTTGTTTTGTTTTTTGTTTTTTGTTTTTCAAGACAGGGTTTCTCTGTGTAGCCCTGGCTATCCTGGAAATCTCACTGTAGACCAAACTGACCTTGAACTCATAGAAATCCACCTGCCTCTGCCTTTTGAGTGCTGGGATTAAAGGCATATGCCACCACCACCTAGTTAAAAAATTAGTTTTTTAAAAGAAACTATAAAAGATATATTTTTTTAAAAAGTTAAAATCACATAACCAGATTACTGAGTTTTAATATTCTATTTGGAGTTTCTTTGTTCTTCCATTTTGTACTGAGTGTTTTGTAGTGTATTCATGTGTGGCTGGGTGTGCTTACCCAGGATGCACGTGTGGAGGTCAGAGGTCATTGGTGGCTGTCTTCTCCCACTCTTTCCATTTTGTTTTTGAGTGTGTGTCTGTGTATGACCCTCTCCCTTTCCCTCTCCCTCTCCTCTCTCCCTCCCCTTTCCCTTCTCTCGGCCCCCCTCCCTCCCCCTTTCCTCTCCCCTCTCCCTCTCCCTCTCCCTCTCCCTCTCCCTCTCCCTCTCCCTCTCCCTCTCCCTCTCCCTCTCCCTCTCCCTCTCTCTTGAAGGTCAGAGGACAGTTTGCAGGAGTCAGTTCTATCCTCCCTCCAGGATGAAATTCAGAGGTCAGGCTGGTTTCCGGCGCCCTCCCTGGCTGAACCTCACTGCCACAGGCTACTTTTTTTCTCTCAAAACAGGGTGTGTTGCAGAACCTGGAGCTGTCTGTTTGCAGTAGATTCTCCAGTTAGCCCCTACCCAGCTAGCATCTGCCCACCCAAACACTGGGTTACAGATACACTCCAGAGCCAACTTTCCCGGGGGCTGGGGTCCGCAGGCTCGCACTGCAAGCCCTCTGACAAGGGAGCCATCTTCGGGCCCGGCTCCGGTTTGTTTAATCCAGAACAGCCTTGAACCCAAGATCCTTATGCCTCGTGTACACCATCAAACCCGGCTCGTGTGAAGATCTGCTGAGAGATAGGCGTAGGGGACTTGTAAGAGGGAGAACGACTTCTTAAACACTGCCATTCAAAGTCAGCCTGAGTAGCAGTAACAGGAAGACTGGCTCACTAACCAAACAACATGTGCACAGTGTGGAATGGAGCTTGAGCTGTACCCTGCTGGAGAGGCTTGCATTGCATCCTACCTGGTTTTCTACTCTAGAACTGTAGTCCTTTTCCCATTGTTAAGTGAGACTGTGGACTGATGCTTCTAGTGACTGTGAAAATTCAGTGCTGTCTACCTTTGATTGTTAGTATGCTTGATTTTTGAGACAGGGTTTCTCTGTGTAGCCTTTGCTGTCTTGGAATTTGCTCTGTAGACCAGGCTGAACTTGAACTCACAGACACCTGCCTCTGCCTCCCAAGTCCCGGCTTCTGTGTATTGCATTATAATTACAATACAGTACACCGTTACTCTCTTCCTGCCAGCAGGACGATGATTACTTTGCCACCTTGAGGGAACTGGAAGCCACCCTTCGAACCCAGAGCCTCTTCCTGGAGGCCGTTCCTGACGGGAAGATCATGAACAACACCTACTACCAAGAATGTCTCTTCTACCTGCATAACTACAGCACCAACCTGGCCATCATCAGCTTCTACATGAGGCATAACTGCCTTCGGGAAGCCCTGCTGCACCTGCTCAACAAGGTAAGACATTCGGACACGGTCCAAGGGCAGTGGCTGCCCCATCACCTCCACAGACGCAACTCAGTGTCACACTGTGAGGTCATTTCCAGCAGAGTCAGGTCAAAATGAAAGGCTTTGTTTATACAATCATCCAACAAGGGTAACGAGTCTTAACTTAGGACCAAATATTGCTCCTGACCTGCAATAGCAAGTTCATCTCCTCTCCCAAAGCATAGAGCAGTCAGAGAATCAGCCCAGCCTCTGTGGTGTGGTGCTCGGTGGGAGTCTTGTGTGGCATGAGGCACATTGTTACAGAGATGAGCACCTCATCTGTGCGTGTGTACCGGAGGAAGCAGCACACCCCCCTCCTTCTCCTCTCTCCCCTGGCTCCTCCCACTGGAGGCAAGAGCACTAAGAGCATTATCACTTCCCTGGCCATCACGCTTCTGTTTACTTATTGAGACAGAGCAAGAGTGAGAGAGAAAGGGGAGAAGGAAGGGACAGAGAGAGAAAGTCTGTACCCAGGGACCCTGGTGCATGTGGTGGTCAGAGGATAAATTTCAGGAATCACTTCTCACCTTCCGCCTTAGAGCAGGGTCTCCTGTCTCTGTGGCCCTTCTGCCTCCTCTAAGCTAAGCTTTCTCCTGTTTCTGCCTCCCATCTCATCGCAGGCGTCCTGAGCTTACACATACACGCTCCTGCATATTGCATGGGCTCTAGGACCAGACTCAAGTTATCAGGTTACAGAGCAAAAGCTTTTACCCTCCGAGCTCTCTCCTAGGCCTGCCACTTCTTTTATCTCTCCACACTCCACGGTAACTTCCTGACACAGCAACGGATGTTTACCAAATTTCACAGAAAACTAAACATTATTATTCAGCCACACTAAATCAGGTAAGCAGCCAACAACAGTTTGGCAAATAGATATATCTTGTAGATGACTTCAAGAGAAATCCAGCATCATGGTAATTGGACCCTTCTAGGACAGTGAAAGGGAGACCATTGCTTAGCTGTTAGTCTTAGCGCTGAGCATGTCTTAAGAGTCATGTAGAATGAGTCTTGTTATTTGGAATTTAATTTCCCCTTTTCTTCTATCTCTACATGAGTTGAGAAGTAACGATGTTTCCGCCAGGCACAGACTGACAGTGTAAATCACCAGGTCCTGTTGCCTTGGAGAAGTGCAGTCGGGGTAAGCGGCTTATCTTCTTATCCAGGTAGAAGCTGACGACAGCTGTCTTACTCCACGGTTGGCAGAGCCAGGCAGGAAGCCTTCTGTTGTCTCCTGTCATCGGCTACCCTTTCCTTTTCTGAGAGCCTTTCCTTTCTCCTCAAGCAAGCAGGGATACAGGAAAGAACGCACTGTAAGATGGCACTTGACACCTGGCATGTGCAGGGTCTCTATGTATTCCTTCCTTGTCACACTGCCGTCAGCGTGAGCATCCTGAACATGACACCCTCGTGTGATTCCTCTCCCCAGAGGGCCTTCATGGACCATTGGATGAAGGGCAGCTCCTTAGCGTGCAGCTGGACCTCAAGATCTGTCTCCATAGTTCTGATTGATTCTCCGTATTCCAGACTCACCAAAATGTTAACATCATTACCTTTATTAGCCTTTATGCACTGTTCTATCTAGAATGCCCTGGCCCTCCTTGTTCTCTTGGACAAATTCTGTTTATCCTTTTGGGCTAAACAGGGGTTAAGCATCCCTAGACCAGCAGCACATACTAGAGAGGCAGAGTCCGGCATATTTCTGTGAGTTCAAGGCCAGCCTGGTCTATATTTCAAGCTCCAGGACAGCCAGGGCTCTATAGAGAGGAAGAGGAGAAGAGTGTGGAAGGGAAAAGAGGCAGAAGAGGGCAAAGGAAGGGAAGAGACAGAGGGAGCAGAAGATCAGGATTATGCAAAGTAGATGGGGTGCCCGGAGAAAGTGGCCTCTGAGTGAAGGGCTGACAGGACAGCTGGCGGGATTGCGGTCCAAGCAGAGGAAGTAAATATGAAATGAAGGTTAGGCTGACTGAAGCCAGGAAAGATGGCACAGGCTAGTAGCAGATACAGTCAGGAAGGCAAGAGCGAAATCATGCAGTATAGTAGACATCGGGAGAACCTGGGCTTTAGAGTGAATGAGTAACAAAATTACCTAAAGATGGTGGGCAGAAGAGTGACTTCATCTGACTCACGTGTCAACAAAATGGGTTTGTTAAGCCAGGCGTGGTGGCGCACGCCTGTAATCCCAGCACTTGGGAGGCAGAGGCAGGCGGATTTCTGAATTCGAAGCCAGCCTGGTCTACAGAGTGAGTTCCAGGACAGCCAGGATTACACAGAGAAACCCTGTCTCAAAAAACCAAAAAAAAAAAAAAAAAATGGATTTGTTGGCTTTATATGGAAGAGACAGGAGTGGGCAGAGAGAGGCCACAGAGAAGGCTACTTCAGTAATCCAGGTGAGCTGATGGTGGTCAGCGCACGAGTGTGCCTGGGCAGCTTCTGGGTGTGGCCCAATGGTAGACCTTGCTAAAAAAAAAATCTTTATCAGAGTGTGAGGAGGAAAATGGTCCTGAGGCTTTGAGCCTGAGCTACTGAAAGAATTCTACTGAAAGAATGGAATTGTCTGGGAAAGAGGAGAGTGTGGGAGGAGCTTGCAGGAAGACATGTTAAGGTAGCTGGGTTCCATGAGAGATGCCGGTTTGGAGGTCCAGGAGGGTGAGCGGGCTAGAGATAGAGGTGCTAATATCATCCGCACACAGCATGGAAAGCTGTGGGACTGGATAAAATCACTAGGGAAATAGAGACAGAAGAGGAGTCCTACAGGGATGAGAGGAACCAGCTAAGGAACTCAGTGGCCAGAGATGTCGAAAGAAAACCTTCAGAGAATGGTTCCTAATATCCTGGAAGCAAAATAATGTTTTCCTCAATTAAAAGTGAAAATTTTAAGCTCCAGGTTTTCAAGAAGAAGGAAGTCATCATCTGTCAAAAGCCACCGGTCCCGCTGGGGATGACAGACCAGTCTCTGGCATGTGAGAGGTGCTTGGTTGGTCTCAGCACCACCAAGAACCAATTCTGATAGGATTAACAGTGTAGAGCTCCTTGTTAGCTAGCTGCAGTGTCAGTAGTCTCAATAGCATTTGGGGGCAAATTTGATGTTAGAGGGATCTGAGAGAAAACCCTGGGAGAGAAAGAAGAGCCCGTGAGGGTAGAGGACCATCAAGGAAGGGCAGAGTGGCGCACTGTCGAGTATGTTCTCAGAGCATCCTGTGACATGGCGGATGGGCAGTCATGCTCAAGGAAGGCCCTGAAGCTCAAGGCAAATCCTAGAGCCTGCCAGAAGCAGCTCTCACACTGCTGACTTCTTACCTTATCCTGCTCCAGGAAAGTCCTCCAGAAGTCTTCATAGAAGGCATTTTCCAGCCGAGCTATAAAAGTGGGAAGCTACACACTTTGGAAAACTTACTGGAATCCATCGATCCAACCTTGGAGAGCTGGGGAGCATACCTGATCGCCGCCTGCCAACATCTGCAGAAGAAGAACTACTACCACATCCTATATGAGCTGCAGCAGTTTATGAAGGTGATAACACCCCAACCTCCCTCTCCTGTCCCTGCTGCTCTGTCATGCAGCAGAGGCTGTGCAAGATGAGGGAACAAGGTAGTCATTTGACCCCTGACCTTGGTATCTGACCTTAAAGCAAATCCACCAGGCTCTCTAACATTGTTAAATATTTAGACTTTCATCCTACATTTAGAGCCAAACTTTAATCTTGTCCATAATAACATTCTCCAGAATTCAAAAACTGTGGGGCTGGACAGATGGCTCAACAGTAAAGAGAACTGCCTGCTCTTCCAAAAGATCCAGGTTCAATTCCCAGCACCTACATGGTGACTCCTAACCATCTATAACTCCAGTCCTAGGAGACCCAGTGCTCTCTTCTGACCTCCGTGGGCACCAGGCACACATGTGGTACACAGACACACATGCAAGCAAAAGTAAAATAAAATAAAAATAATTTTAAAAATTAACTCAAGGACTATAAAGGTTTAAAAAAAAAGATATAGAATCCATAAGGAATGATGTTCCAGAAAGCTGGGGTCTTTAGAAGAAAACATGTGCAATTAGAGAGGCCAAGTTTCCCGTAACTGTCTGAGGTTTCTCAGTACTGTGGTGTCAAAGAAATTACATCATCTGATGCCAAATTAAGACCAAATCCATTCTCAATGGAAAATGGGAAGGATCTTCCTTTAGATCTCTACAGGGTAAAATAACATCCAACCCAAGAGCTTGGCCAGTAGTCCACCGTAGGGTCTCTGGGACCATGTAATTACCAAAGTAAAATGCTAGTCCTGCTGGTAAGAGGGAAGTCACCAGAGAGCTCAGGGAAGAAGAGAGGATCTGGGATGGAGATCACTGGACCAGAATGTGAAGGTCTGCTGTGAATTCTCGTGACACCGACCCTCCAGCATCTCTGATCTCTCCTAACCCGAACACATTTTCTCTCCTAGGACCAAGTCCGGGCTGCCATGACTTGTATTCGGTTCTTCAGTCACAAAGCGAAGTCATACACAGAGCTGGGAGAGAAGCTGTCTTGGTTGCTTAAGGCCAAGGACCACTTGAAGATCTACCTCCAAGAAACGTCCCGCAGCTCCGGAAGGAAGAAAACCACCTTCTTCCGGAAGAAGATGACTGCGGCTGATGTGTCCAGGTATCAGAATGCCCGGCAGATGGTCAGGGCAGGTGGGAAGCTGGGGCTGAAAAGCCATCAGCCCTGGATGACAGTGTCTGCACCACCCCGGAGAGCTCCTGAGGTACTGGAGGGAAGGGAGTTAGGGTCACAGGCTGCAGGCAGACTCAGCCCCACAATCAGTACAGTGAGCAGAACAGGCCCCATGCAGCGTCTCTGTGCCTCTCGCTCCCTTGGTACACGTCAGCCACTGGCCAACCCAGCCTCCAGGACCCTCAGCCCATGTGCCTTCTTCTTTTATGCTTGTCAAGCCCTCTATTTAGAGTACACTATCTGAAGTAAATGCTTAGCCAGTCGTGGTAGGCCATGCTGAAGCAGAAGGATTGTGAATTTGAGGTGAGCCTAAGTGGTGTAGCTAGATGTAGTCTCCAAAAGAAGAAGAATAAAAAACAAAAACCTGCATAAGCAATTTTCCACTCCTCTAACTTGTCCTTTTAGACTTGGTCACTAAGGCTCTTCTGTCTGGTTCCTGCCTGTTTCTCCCCTAGTATGAGCTGTGAGGTCAGGGCTCAAGCCTACATCCTCGCTCTGGTACCTGTCACACAAGTACTCAGTACATACTTGTTGACCTGTGCTGGAACTCGATCCAGCTCCGCAGTGCACCCTAACTACCGTGTGTCTGTGGGTAGACCTAGGTCCTTATTTTTTGCTGAACTGTAGCTGTTTGGAAGGTATTTCAGGCCCCTTGACTGTGTCACTTCTTTGGTCTTTCTGTTGCCATGATGAACCAATCACCCAGCCACAGACACCCCTCTCCCGAGAGCCTCACGAGGCTGGACCCTGCCTTCCCTGTCCCCATAGGCACATGAATACGCTGCAGCTACAGATGGAAGTGACCAGATTCTTGCATCGCTGTGAGAGTGCTGGGACCTCTCGGGCCACCACCCTGCCCCTGCCTACACTCTTTGGAAACAACCACATGAAAATGGAGGTTGCCTGCCAGGTACGCAGAGTGTTCCACCTCTAGATGCTTAGTCCAGTTGAAATTACCTGATTATCTCAGTCTTTTCCTTGATGGCATCCTCCACACTGGAATGTGAGCCTCGGGCTGGAAGTAGAGTCCAATATGGCCACTTGTATCTCTGGTACTTGGATGTTTAGTAAAGTCTCAACATATATTTAATAATTAAATAAATGCATTGGGTGTGAGGGCTCATCTGTAATACTAGCACTGGGGAGGCAGAGGTAGGAGAATCACTGCAAGTTCAAGGCCAGCCTGATCTACATAGTGAGTTCTAACCCAGCTAGGACTGTGGAGGAAAACCCTGTCTCCACAAAAGCATGATGATGATAATGATGGTGGTGGTGGTGGTGGTGGTGGTGGTGATGTGATAATGATGATGACAGGGAACCTGTTTGGTTTTAGTTTTATTGAGAAACTATTTGAATAATTATGATTTCTTTATGCATTTGACCCTCTCCATTCAGGTTATGCTGGGAGGGAAAAATGTGGAAGATGGTTTTGGAATTGCATTCCGTGTTCTGCAGGTACGATATATTATTCAAGAGTATGCCAAGGGAACCTACACCTGACATTTCTGTGAAATGCTATTCTTTAAAAAAGAAATCTTATCCCAAGAAGAGCAGATTCACATGTACATTCGGGGTGACATCAGATGCGACACAGAACTGGTCAAATGCCGA
Organism: Apodemus agrarius; assembly: GCA_964023405.1. Classification (NCBI taxonomy): domain Eukaryota; kingdom Metazoa; phylum Chordata; class Mammalia; order Rodentia; family Muridae; genus Apodemus; species Apodemus agrarius. The sequence goes on from OZ030011.1 coordinate 44,059,941, forward strand.
GCTCTGTGTCACTTAGCCGCAAGCCAACCTTAGCCTCTCCAAAGGCACCAAGGGGCCCCGTTACGACAGCTCCCCAGAATGGTTTACTGCAGAGGCCGTGTTTGACAGCTCCCGATTAGCTTACGGCAGAGCTCTCATCTCCTCAGGAGAACGCGTCTGGAGGGAGGAGCCAGAGCATCTCTCCCGGGGCCTGTGGCATCAGGGCTAACCTAGACTAGGTTTGGCATATTTATTTTTCTGGGAAGTTTCAGCAAGTGAGTCTTTTGATAATTTGTTTCAGCACTTAGGCAGCTCATAACAGACAAACACTATTTCCCAGAGAAAGGTGAGTCAGGGGAGAGAGATTTGTCATAGGAATTAAGTAGAATGTCTTTTGCAAGTCCATGGAGCCAGGCATAGTGGCACACCCTGAAATCGCAGTGTTTGGGAAGTAGAGGCAGTCAAACCAGGTGTTCAAGACCAGCCCTGACCCTGTCCTGAAGAAAAGAAAAAGAAAGGAACTTTTTTTTTAAGATTTGTTTGTTTGTTTGTTTGTTTGTTTGTTTATTATGAGTAAATTATAGCTATCTTCAGACACACCAGAAGAGGGCGTCAAATCCCATTACAGATGGTTGTGAGCCACCATGTGGGTGCTGGGAATTGAACTCGGGACCTCTGGAGTCACTGCTCCTAACCACTGAGCCATCTCTCCAGCCCTTGTAATCACTTCTTAAATGTTTGCCTGACTCCAAAGAGAACCTTTCTTGTTTTTCTGTATCTTTGTGGTTCTGTTGCAACTGCAATTGCTTCCCACGGTGGGCATGCCCTGCTGTCCTAAGTCTGTTGCTTCCCACAAAGGGCGTCCCCAGCTGTCCTACGTCCATCATCCTACGTTCTGTCCTACGTTCTGTCCTAGGACTTCCAGCTGGACGCGGCTGCCACCTACTGCAGAGCTGCCAGGCAGCTGGTTGAGAGAGAGAAATATGGCGAGATCCGGCAGCTGCTCAAGTGTGTCAGTGAGTCGGGCATGGCAGCCAAAAGCGACGGTGACACCATCCTCCTCAACTGCCTGGAAGCCTTCAAGAGAATTCCACCCCAGGTGTGTGTGTGTGTGTGTGTGTGTGTGTGTGTGTGTGTGTGTCCAGGTCTCTGGGGCCCTCTGTGTGCTTCCATATCTTTCCATCTGCGCCTTCCTCCTCCTCCTCCTCACTACAAGATCCGTTTCTCTTTCTAACTCTAGAACCACGGCCTCCTTCTTAGAGCCCTCTCCCTGTGTAGTTCATGGTTGTAACTTCTGTATCCAGAAGATGTCCCTCAGCATCCTCTCATCTGATACTGTGTGTATCTGGAAATGTCTGTGTTCTGATGAGACAGGGATCAGAGTGGGCCCTTGTAGCATACTGGCTGTAAAACATGCTTGTGGGGTAAACAGAGCCTCATCCAGCAGAGGCCACTTAGGAGAGATCCCTTCTAGCCCAGTTTTCAAGCATAGTGATGTCCTTAGCTCTAATCCGTTATTCTTGTAATGGGAACTGAGTTAGCGAGAAGAATCAAGCAGGTGTCCCTCCCTTGCAATCACAGTAGCTGGGCTGGGAGTGGCTTGAGGTTCTTCTCCCTCTCATGGCTGCCGTGTCTCTGTTGTATGCAGGAGCTGGAGGGACTGATCCAGGCCATCCACAGCGATGACAACAAGGTGAGCAGATGTGTCCCAGCCCCGCTGCTTCTGCTGCTGCCGCCCAGTGAGCAGCACTGAGCTTCCCGCCTCTCGGCGGAGCTCCATGCCACTTTGTAGTTCAGCTTTCTTTGTTATCCAGGGCCTAGACAGTGGCTTTAAAAAATAGATGGGGCAGATGAACATTCACTGCCCAAACCTTTGCCTTCCCAACTCTTTCCCTAAAGACTGTTTAACTCTCTGTGTTATTCTGAGGTCTATTACCAGATAGATTTCCATCTTCAGGTATGAGGTTCCTGGGGTAGGCAGGGATTTCCTTATTCTAGAGGGAAAAGAGTTCAGGGAGGAAAGTCCCACAATATCAGTTACTGTTCTCATTGGTATGACAAAATGGTTGACAAGAAGCAATTTAAGGAAGGAAAGATGTATTCTGACTTGCAGTTGAGGGATACATTCCATCGTGGGGAAGGAGAGGCAGGCACAGTGGCAGGAGGAGGTGGCTGCCTGGTCACACTAGATCCAGCGTTAGAAAGCGCCAAGAGAGCCGGGCGTGGTGGCGCACGCCTGTAATCCCTGCACTTGGGAGGCAGAGGCAGGCGGATTTCTGAGTTCGAGGCCAGCCTGGTCTACAGAGTGAGTTCCAGGACAGCCAGGGCTACACAGAGAAACCCTGTCTCGAAAAACCAAAAAAAGAAAAAAAAAAAAAAAGAAAGAAAGAAAGAAAGAAAGCGCCAAGAGAACAGGTCCTAAAACCTCAGTGCCCACCCCAAGTGACCACCTCCTCCTGCAATGTGCCGCCTTCCAAAACACTGTCACCAGCTGCAGACCACTTGTTCCAGCATACAGGATATTTCACATTCAAAGCGAAGCATCCGCTCAGCCCTTTGGAGGACAGTGCTCCTCTGGGGCCCACGATCTCTTCCCTGTTTTGGACATGACTGAACCTTTTGTCTTATATTGCCTCTGTGATGAGTGTCAGCCAGGATAAAAGTGTCACCGCTTGTGGCTTGTCATGGGATCAATCGTCCTACCATCCTCAGGAAGGCCTCCAGGCCAAGAGAGGCCCACAGAAGCAAAGCCTGACCAGCTGGCCTTCAGCAGCTAAGTCCCTAGTGATGAAATGCGTTGTATCAGCCAATGGCGTCTTACACAAGCCCAGGACTGCCCCCACTGTCCCCGGGCAGAACCTGCCAGCCGTCTTGGTCTAAGGAGAACATGTTCTTGGTTTAAGGAGAACATGTTCTTTTTTTGGTTTTTTTTTTTTTTTCTTTTTTTGGTTTTTCGAGACAGGGTTTCTCTGTGTAGTCCTGGCTGTCCTGGAACTCACTCTGTAGACCAGGCTGGCCTCAAACTCAGAAATCTGCCTGCCTCTGCCTCCCAAGTGCTGGGATTACAGGCGTGCATCACCACGCCCAGCAGGAGAACATGTTCTAAACTGCTTGTGCAACATCCTAATTAAGTCCTCAGGAAGGATGGAATTCTCATTTTCTAAAATGACTGTTACTTTTGTAGAGTTTGAATGAGAACCCAAGAGTCAAGCTAGTCAGTTGTTACTACTTTTCAATTGTTTTTCTCAGCAGCTCTTCTAAGGTGCTTTCAGGACCTCCGGTGCCAGGTCTTACCAAAAACTGATTGATCAATTTATTATTATCATCATCATCATCATCATTATCATCATCATTATATTCTAGCAATAACATTCCCCTCTTGAATTTTGCCTGTCAACTTGTGGTATTTCATACAGGTAGCTAAAAGCTGAAATGAGGGCTCAGTCCCTAGGGTAACATATATATGTATGTATACACACACACACACACACACACACACACACACACAATTGTTTCAGTGAGTTCACAGCACATCAGATGTCTTCCTTAGTAGCAAACTGTGTAATCAAGCTAAAGAGACCTCGGTGAGTCAGACTCACCTACCCCGCACCGCCCCCCAAAAAAGATAATGCTTTTTACATGGAGCAAAAATAAGTAAATAAATAAAAGAGTCTTTACATCAGAAATAACTGTCACAGCAAAAGGCAAGCTGCTAGTGGGAGCTCAGCCACAGCTTGGGGGGCCTTGCTACTGTTCGGCCCAGAGTGATGGCTAACCAGAAGGCGCCCATGAAACCCGAGCCAAGAAGAAACGGGTTCTTGAGTCTTGAGCTAGAGAGCATAAGAAATACATTGTCCCCCACAATGAACTGCCTTAGGTCCAAACAAGAGTAGCCCATACAAGTCTCACTTGGGTGAGATCTTAACTAAACCTCTAACTGTGGGTATCCATTTTTCTCCCCGTGTTATCTGACAGCAGGCTTTAAATTCATATTTGGTGATGTGATGTAACGCAATGGTAGAGTGCTTGTCCAGCATGCATGGAGCCCAGGTTTAACCCCAGGACCACCCATCCAAAGGCTTTTTTGGTTTTTGTTTTCATTTTAATTCAACATGTTCATAATAGACAACTAGAGAAAGGTAATCTGTAAAGCCTTTGCAAAAAGGAAGATGATCATTTACACATTCATTCAGTCACCCATGTAAGGCTCATCAATTGAACACTGACTACCAGCTGGGCGCCAGGAATACAAGGGGCAGAAAGGCAAGCACTGTTCCTGCTCTCTAAGACCCTGCAGTCTAGAATATCACCCAACCACCAAATAACCATAAAATCACAGCCTGGTCTGATTCTAGAAAGAAGTTAGAAGAATAGACAGAGGCCAGATTCTGCCTACCTTACTCTCTAAATCTGGGATAGCTCTTTACATTAGGACTTAGAGCTGTGCAATAGCCTGGTGACTAGAACACCTGTGGTTGTTGTGAAACAGTAAAAGGCAAGAACCTTACTCTCAATTTAGTAAGCGAGAAGTACTGTTCATCTACCTGTGCTCTCTGATGCTCTCTGTGCTCGCTGATTTCCCTTGGAGGTCATTTCTTTTCAGATGTCTCATCCCCAATCCCTAGGTTCGGGCCTATCTGACGTGTTGCAAGCTACGTTCTGCCTACCTGATTGCCGTGAAGCAAGAACACTCGCAGGCCGCTGCCCTCGTCCAGCAGGTGCAGCAGGCTGCCAAAAGCAGTGGGGATTCTGTAGTGCAAGACATCTGTGCTCAGTGGCTTCTGACAAGCCACTCCCGTGGGTCCCATGGCTCAGGCTCCAGGAAGTGACCCTGGGCTGCAGAACCTGGAAACCATAGCCTGGGAACTATGGCAACAGGCACAATGCCACACAACACCCTCCATCTCCGTCTTCCTGTGGAGTGGGACTTCTGCTCCTGACCCAGGTTGGAGGGAGCAAGTTGGACCATACTTGCCTGAATGGGCAAGAGCAAGTCCTTTCACACAAGTGCCATTTAGAATCGTAGACTCTGTGTTTGTCTGGAGATAGCCACTTCTTTCTACCTCAGAGTGACTGTGTGTGTGCATGTGTGCACACCCGTGTGCATGTTCCTGTGCACTCATGTTTACGCCCAAGCATTTTCTGAACAAATGAGACTCCTCCATTGAAGAGAGGCACTTTACTTCCTACTTTGTGCTGGTCTGAAGACCTTCGGTGTGTTTGGTTCTTGTCCCAGGTCGGCCTGTTCGTTCACAGTTCCCCCTCTATGCAGACATACATGCTTTAACAGCTCCTAACAGGAGGGATCAACAGAATCACAGAGCAGTGCCCAAAAGGTTGCTTCTGCCCAAAATTCAGAGAGAACGTGTGGAAGATGACAGCCTTCCCCACCACCTCTCACAAGCACAAGGTTTTCCAGTGCAGGTATCCGAAAACTCTGGCAAATGGTATAAATGGTCAGATCTGGGAGGCTGAGACCAGGCCCCTTCATGTTCATTCAGAGGGAAGGAAAAAGGCAGCCCTCTCTGAGCACAGAGCCAGCTCTTGTCAGTATCCTTGCAGGGCTGATGGGTAAGGACACATAACTTTTTCTCTTAGAGGCTGGGGAAAGAAATGGTAGCCAGGATCCTGGGGCTGGATGAATGCTAGACTCTACCTGTTTGCATTCCATTCTTGTTTGTTCCTCTTGAATTAGTTAAGAAACCATTTCTCCATCTCTCATGCTCCCTTTCAGTCTCCTCAGGGCCATGAGTTGGATATGCAAAGACCTAGCTCATCAAGGCAGCAGTACACTGAGGGGAATGGGGTTCACCTGAGAGTTGGGTCTGCAGACAAGTCAGAACAAGGGGATAACAGGTAATTCTCCTCAGCAGGTGGGGAGCTAGATGAAGGTTTAATATGCATCCGCTTTTCACCTGAGGTGAGTTGGTGCTCTAGAGAAAGGGCCTGCAATTTGGTGACTGAGTTGCAAATGAGAGCCCTAAAGAAAGGCCTGTGGCCCCGTCTCCCACCAGCCAGAGCTCAGCCCTTTGCTGCCAAGGCAGCAGGAACTGGAAGCTAAGGTCAGTGTTTCTGGTGCTTAGAAACCCTGCGTTTCTTCTGAACCAAGTTTTTCTTCACTAACAGTTGTTACTGGACACCTGTCAGATTCCAGTCTTTGGTCCTAGTAGAGAAGAAAGGCTGAGGCAGAGGCCTCGCTCCCGTAAGGCTGAGGTCTGACAGTGGCCTTTCCCTCCTGATGCATAGAACACACCACAGCTCCCAGGGACCCCCACTGCCTGGGGTCTACTTACACTCAAGGCTGTGTATGTTTGCACTGAACATAAGCACTTTACACAACTGGGTTGTAAGTCTTGCAGCCCTCGATTTAGGATGTCACAACCAGATTGCCCTGACTTTCTTCTAACTTGAATTGTAAAATAGGTGGACCATTGACCAGGTTAACAGAGAAAAGACTGTAGACCTAAGACATCATACTGTGGTCTCCTGAAAAGCAACAGTAACATCAAAACAGTTGTACATGTGGAGGGGTTGTGTATACTACCACAACCAAGCCACAATAAACTGCCTATCCCACCTACTTCTTGGCTTCATCTGCTCTTTTAAATTTTTTTTTATTATTTACTGTTATGCGCGTTGGTGTTTTACCCATATGTATGTCTCTGTGAGGGTGTCAGATCTCCTGGAACTGGAATTACAGACAGTTGTAAGCTCCCATGTGGGTGCTGGGAATTGAACCTGAGTCCCCTAGGAGAGCAGCCAGTGTACTCTTAGCCTCCAAGCCATCTCTCCAGCCCCATGGCTTTATTTATATAAACACACTTTTTAAAAAAATTTTTCATATAAGAGTGTGTGTGTGTGTGTGTGTGTGTGTGTGTGTGTATGTACCACATGCATGCCTGGCACCTGTGGAGGTCAGAACTGGGTATCCAATCCCCTGGAACTGTAATTACAAGTGGTTGTAAGCTTCCCTAATAGGGTTTGTGGGAACTGAGTTCAAGTCCTGTCTAAGAACAAGTGCTCTTCGCTGCTGAACCATGTCTCCATCCCACTTCTGTTTGTTTTGAGACAAGATCTCATATAGCACAGGCTGATGATGATCTTGCTGCGTAGCTGAAAGTGGCCTTGAACTCCTGATCCTCTCGCCTCCACACTCCTTCTTTGCAGAGTCCTGTCTTTTGCTCGAGTGTTCTGTGGAAAGAAAAGATGAGTGGGAAAGAAAGTTCAGCTGGCTGATTTCCTCTTAAACAATTTCTGAAGTGACCATTCACTCACTTAGGATTCCCTATGTATTAAAAAACTATTAGTGGACCAAGGAGATGTCTCTGCAGGCAAAACACTCGCCATACAGGCTTGACAACCTGAGTTTGATCCCTGACACCCATATGAAGAAGGAAAAAAAGAACTGACTCTTCCAGTCCCCTGACCTCCGGTATACATACCATGGCATGAAAGTGTCTGTGCATGCACAAACACATGCTGTACACATGATATTAGTAAATTTTAAAACCTTAAAAGGAAGCTGGACATGGTGACACATACCTTTAATCCTCAGGAGACAGAGGCAGAACGATGGCTATGGCAAAGCCAGCCTGGTCTACATCGTGAGTTTCAGGCCAGCCAGGGCTACATGGTAGGACCCTGTCTCAAAAAGACAAGAGCAATGAGTGCTCCTGCGCAGCTCCCTTTGGGACGGTAGAGATGGCTCATGGGTTAAGATCATTGACTGCATTTCCAGAGAACCCAGGTTCAATCCCAGAACCCACAGAAATTCACAAGCTTTACAGATTATTTTGTTCTTGAAATAGGATCTCAATTTTATAGTATTTTTGCTCAGGTGATGGGAGACAGATGGCACACTGAAACCTTTTTAAAAGTGAGTTGACATTTTTTTTAAAAACTTTATGGCTCCTAGCATGACAAAAAAAAAAAAATTAGCCAACCATTTCATTTACTATCAACTGATTTGTGAATTTTTTTAAGAACCACCTGTATAACTCAAGCTTAGGAAAAAAAAAAAAAAACCATTTGCCTGTCTTCCTAATTGGGCCATATGCTTGCAGAAGGATAGCTGAGCTGGGAGCATTCACATGGCAGCTCTTCTCCCCAGAAATGCGAGCTCATCCTGTCTCTCATTCAAAACTAAACAAAAACAACAGCAAAAATTAAATACAGAAAATAAATGATAATGGAAGGAGACCTGAAAACATTTGGTGTGGACATGACACAAAGACATGTCACAACAAAGAACACTGGAACATTCCTTCTGAAGGTGAGACAGATGAACAGTGTGTTTAGAAACCCGACACAGGCTAGGTTGCCAGAGGCCTTTGGCTGGGGCTTAGGCAACGTAGATCCCAGGCAATTAGACTCTTAATACCCAGGCAAGCATATATCAATAGTCACATTACCCTGGTAGAAACAGGCTCTTCTTGGTCTTACCTTCTCTCTTACATTTTTCTCTTGGGAGATGTGGACAGACATATATTCACCTGGCATAGGACACTGATGACAGCAAAAAAAAAAAAAAAAAAAAAAAAAAAAAAAAACACCTCTCCAGTGTAGCTTGGTAAACTAGTGAGTTTGCTGGAGCTACTTAAAGGAGCATGGGTAAGTCTCCAGCAACCGCATCACTGAAAAACCCTCCCTAGCATGGTCTGTGACTCACAAAAACTACCCCATCCTTGGTAACACCTCTACTGGACTCTTTTTGTGAAATTAACTATATGTAAGTAGGAATAGTACATTTACCAAAGCACCAAATATAGAAATAATATCCTGAGATACGAGAAAAAATTCTTCATAAGAAAATGGGCAGAAGGCCGAGCGTTGGTGGCGCACGTCTTTAATCCCAGCACTTGGGAGGCAGAAGCAGGTGGATTTCTGAGTTCGAGGCCAGCCTGATCTACAGAGTGAGTTCTAGGACAGCTGGAACTATACAAAGAAACCCTGTCTCAAAAAACCAAAAAAAAAAAAAAAAGAAAGAAAGAAAGAAAATGGGCAGAATGAAACATGTCAAAATCAAAACCGAAAAGGTGATGAGAAGGAAGCAAGAAAAATACATTTTATAAAACAAGTACATGGCATTTTATAAATCAGACATGTCTGGAACGACTGGTCCCATGGTCTTGCTCATTTTCCTGCTCCACACAGAACAGCAGGTGGAGAACTCGAGGACTTGAGGCGCAACGGAGCCAATGGCATTATTTTAAGATTTTATTTATTATATTTATGTGTATGGGTGTTTTGCCTGCATCACATGCATGCCTGGTGCCTGCGGAAGCCTGAAGAAGAATCGGTCCTCAGCTGTGAATTCTCACAGCCTTTGCTGTGTAACCCTTGCTCCCCACGTTAAAGCTCTTGGTTAATAACAGGCTAGAGACTGTGGTTGGGCAGGACATAGAGAAAGGTGGGACCTGAGAATCCAGTGGGGGGGGGGTCTCAAAAGAGACCACAATGGGGGGGGGGGGCCGAGGGGGGACAGAGCAAGAGGCTCCCATCAGAGGAGATGGATCATGAGCACAAAACCAAGAGAAGTGCACCCTGAGGACAGGCTGATGGACCAGAAACAGCCCAGGAGAGACTCGAACAGCAAGCAACATGGGACATGTGATTGAGATGTAAATTAGAATAACTCAGAACACGCCCCATCTAGGCTTATAGCTTATAAATAAAATACCAGGTTTTGGTGTCTTTTATAATGAGCTAGCTAGAATAAAAAATTCTTTTTATACATCTGATAATGACAGGACCAGGGTCAGAGAAAAATACAGTGAAGTAGACATCAAAATTAATTTGGAAGATGAAGAAATTAAAAGTGATGGAAGTATGCTGGGCGGTGGTGGCACATGCCTGTAATCCCAGCACTTTGGGAGGCAGAGGCAGGCAGATTTCTGAGTTCGAGGCCAGCCTGGTCTACAGAGTGAGTTCCAGGACAGCCAGGGATACACAGAGAAACCCTGTCTCAAAAAAAAAAAAAAAAAAAAAAAGTGACGGAAGTAGACAAGGAAGCCAGGTGTGGTGACAAACACTGGTAATCCCAGAAAGACCTGGGGTTACCATGCAAATTCAAAACAACCAAGCAAATTCAAGCCTGGACCATGTAGCAAGCTTCAAGCCAGTCTGTGGTGCATGCTGAGACCCTCTCCTAAAAAACAAAAACAAACAAAAAGACTAGCAGCAGATTAAAAATGGCTAAATATTAGCAATGATAGTGTAACATTTAATCCATCATAATACAAGATCGTGCAACATAATGCCACTGTACCAAGACCCAAACTTAACTGGTGACAACAACTTATTATGATGTAACAGGAAGTCTCCAGGAGGGCAGCTCAAGCCTTGATTAATTCCGAGACTCCCTACTGACTCCCTTCTGGGTCAGCAACCCAGTTCTTCCCACCTTGTCCAGTACTGACCTCAGCAGGTCAGCCTAACTTGGGTCAGTCAGCTCTGCTCATGGACACAGGATGCTTACAGCCGACTCAGGACTCTCACTCAGCCACAAACAGCATGCAGCAGCAGCAGCAGCAGCAAAAACAGAATCCTGCCTATGCCTCCCTTTTTACATTTACAGTCTATGGACTTTTGTTCCTTCGGTTTTGAGACAGAGTCTTTCTACATAGCCCAGACAGTACTGAAAACTGCCTATGTAGTTCAGGCTGGCCTTGAATTCCATCACTCACCCACCTCAGTTTTTAATAAATTCATAAGCCTAATAAATTCAAGAAACTACCAAAACATTTTTCTATGTCCCATTGGTCATAATTGCATGCCTTTTCCATAGTCAGTTGCTTGGTAAGCAAATGTGATCATCGTGATTGTCTTGGACTAGTTGTCCAGAGTCCCAGAAGCATATCAGAATCATCTTGGGAACAATGATTTCAACAATACTTTGCCAAGACCAGAGAAATTACACATGAGTCCTGGTGTTTACATATTTTACAATATAGGCAGAGCTAATGACACTGAAACAGGTAAATTAGAGTCATAAAAGGGTTAGTGTATGAAATGACTATTGGTTGGCATGTTTCAGCTTTCTCTTAGTTATAACTAAATACCTCCTGGAAACAACCTAATGGAGGACAGCCTTTGGGGGGCTCATGGTTTCAGAGGACTCAATGCATGGTGGTTTGCCCACGTGCTCTTGGGCAGGACAAGGTGGTGGAAAGTATAACAGGAAATTTTTCACCTAGTTACATAGAGGAAGCAGACAGTGAGGAAAGAACTAGAAACCAGACATAGCCTTCCAAGGCATGCTCCCAGCCATAGGCTTCCTCCAACAAGGTTCCACTTCTGAAAGTTTCCAGAACCTCCCCCCAAACAGTGCCTCCGCCCAGGCAACAAGACTGAGTCTGAAGGAGGCAGATAACGTTCAACCCAAAATGGGTGGCAGTTAGCAGGCTCTGCTGAAGTTACTCACTTTTAATTTCCAAGTAAGATGCGAATATATGTTTTTTTTTTTTAAATTGAAAAGTCATCTCCCATCAACCTTTTTCTAGAGACAACCATTCTTAAAGAGTTCATCAGAAGGATGGGGCTAGGGCTGGAGAGATGGCTCAGCCATTAAAGGTTAGCCTCACAAGCAAAATATCAAGGATGGGATATAACTCATTGTGCTTGCCTAGGGTGAATAAGGCCCTATGTCTAATCCCCAGTGCTAGAATGGGTAGAGAAGAAAAGTAGAATTAATTGCACATTTTCTTTTCTTTCTTTTTTATTTATTTATTTATTTTTATTTATTTATTTATTTATTTATTTATTTTGGTTTTGTTTTTTGGATTTGTTTTTTTTTTTTTTCAAGACAGGGTTTTGCTATATAGCCCTGGCTGTCCTGGAACTCACTCTGTAGACCAGGCTGGCCTCAAACTCAGAAATCTGCCTGCCTCTGCCTCCCAGAGTGCTGGGATTACAGGCATGCGCCACCACCGCCCAGCACACACATTTATTTACATATATATATATATATATATATATATATGTATATATACATATATATATACGCACACATATATATTTATAGAGATATAATTTTTTAATTTAAATCTTATACAACCCACATGTATCATTGTGCAATTTATCTTTCTATCCATGTATTTGCATGTGGTAATTCTTTAAATAATATAATTTTTTTGAATGGCAGCTGCAGTAATAGTAGCACTCCATGTATATTTATACCGAGGATTAGGGTTTCTTTCCCCCAGTTCAAGAACTTTGAGCATGTTTTTTTGCTAGTCCAGTATTTCCTTACATCCATAGTCTGACATCACTACAGAAGCTAAGAAGTAAGGAACGAGAGGACTAGATAGAGGACTAGGGAAAGACTCAGGCAGGTGCAGAAAGACGCCTGAGTGCTCGGCTTTTCATTGGTATTTCAAATTCAGAGGAGGAATGACTTGATTTGGCTCAGAGGTTTCAGTCCATGGCTGACAGGCTTCCCTCTTTCTGGGCCTTCATGAGACAGACTGTCATGGTGCTAGGACGTAGCACTTCAACTTAGCTACATTCTCAGACCCCAGCCCTGCTTTCTCCTTGTCACAGGGCCAGGGAGCCAGCCCGTCCTGGACCGTGAGTCTTAGGGAACACTTTGGGATGAATATGATTGGGTCTGAAATGGAGGGGGAACTACCTTGATTCTAGGCCAGCTTCAAACTTAAACAGCATGTGGCAATTTACAAACCTAACTTCTATTACAGCATCTAATGCTGATTTCAGTATAGGTATGATGCCCTGGACGGAGGAGCCAGAGCAGCTAGCTTCTTGCAGCCCCCACAGGGGTTTGCTTCTTCTGCCTATATCTAATCCCTCTGGCATATATGTGAACCCCAGCTCAAGCCCGTCCCCTCTGTCACTGTTCACACTGCTTATCTCTTAGACCTGGTCTGGGTCACACTGTGAATCTTTACCCCCATACCCACAGTGTGCATTGCTGCACAGAAAGCATCTGGGTGTGCTGGCTTCCCACCTTCCATGCTGCTGAGTCTGTTCCTGTTTCTAATACATAGAAGACATTCAGGTTCATCTTCAATACAGTACAATAGGTACTCCATTTCTTCTGTCTTGACTTCATTTGTGTACTTGCTTAGGATGCTCAAAGCCTTGTATTCGATATCCATCTCTCTCTCTCTCTCTCTCTCTCTCTCTCTCTCTCTCTCTCTCTCTCTTACACACACACACACACACACACACACACACACACACACACACATTACACAGAGACAGATAGAGAAAAATAATAAAAAGATTATAAAGCTTATTTCCAGGGGAAAGAACGTAAGTGTGGATATTGGAGATAAACATGATCAACGTACTACATCCAAATGTGTGAAAATGTCATAATTAAACACATATTCTGAACAATTAACATATACTAATCAAAATTTAAAAGCTATGTTTTATTAAAGAGAACATTTATCAACGCCCTTTGATCAATCAATGCCCTTTGATTGCCTTGGATCTGGGACCAATAAAGATGGTTTCTTGGGCCAAAGGATCACCACATTGGGCACATCTGTCTACCTCTTCTGGATGGCCTTCAATGAGGAGGCCGGGAGGGCTACAACACAGAAGAAGGGAGAGGCAGAGTTAGTGAGAGCCAAGCTTAGGAGATGGTTGGTAGGGTAGAGGCTCCCTTTTTTGTATTTATATGTCAAATCTATCTGATCATAATCCATGGTGGTGCTGAATGGCTCTGTATTTTAAGCCATATTTCTCTCAGGTCTCATAATAAAACACTGGCATTGAAAGAGACCTGACTGAACACCTCGCCTGGCCAGCTTACTTTGTGCCCAGACACAGTATTATGAGAAAGTTCTGGATGTACAGGTGAGGGGCTGAGTAGGGTGACAGGTGACTCACTGGACTAACAGACTGCTTTTCTCTCTTCCATTTCTCCCTGAGAAAAGACACAAGGCAATGAGATGAACATAAATCTTTATTTCTCTAAAAATTGAGGTAAAGAGAAAGGTTTAGGGGGAAAATAAAATCTACAAGGTGAAAAACGGGAAGGCCCAGCTTCGTGCAATGGCTCCGGGATGCTCAAAGGAAGAAATGAAGCTTGGCCAAAGTGAGCTGCTTCTTCCTGAGTTGGTCCAGACTCCAGGGTTGGGACTAACATTTCATTTCAAAGAAAAAGAGGCCAATCTAGAGCAGGAATGCATAGGAGCTTGTGGCGCCGGTGCTCCTATGAGCGTGTAAGCTCACATCAGTGGTACTGGGGAGGAAACGGATCCAACTTCCCAGTTTCCTCTGCCACCCCCATGCTCAGCTCTCTTGCCCCAAAGAGCTGTGGATTCTCTAAGCCTTTGAGAATGATCTGGAAGTGTGACTATCATCCTGTACTACGACCCTGCCTCACAAAAATGTTGTGTGTATACGGGGTTCCCGAAGGTTGGTAGGCAGGAGTCACACAGCAACTGCAAGCCAGGAGGATAATCCTTTCGGGTCAGCCTTCTCTTTGGTCCCCTTTTTTCTGGCATGGATCGGACCTGAAAAGGCCCTGGTCTTCGGGCCAACTATTCCCACTGGATTCCGAGAAGCTCACAGCTCACACTCCACAAGCGCTCGGCTGTTTTCTTGTTCCGGGCCCTTGGGGATACCCACATCCTCTTGCAGTCACTGGTAGGAAGAGAGGGTGAATGTCAGAATGAAAACTGGCCCTGTGGAGCATGGTCCTCAGAATAGATTTCTAAGGATATAAAATACGTACGCTGGATTTAAAGAAACTATACTGAAATGAATTCTTAAGTATTTCAGGGCCAGGTGTGGTGGCACAGCCTAAATAATCCTAGCCCTTGGGGAAGTAGAGGCAGGAAGATCAGGAGTTCAAAACCATCCTGGGCTCCAGAGTGACTTTGAACCTATCCTGAACTACAATTAGACCATCTTGACAAACCAAATATGGGGGCTGGAGAGACAGGTCGGTCGCTAACAATGTTTGCTGCTCTGCCGGAGGGCCTGAGTTCGAGTCCCAGCACAAGGTCAAGCAGCCTGCAACCACCTGGAACCCTAGTTCCAGAGGACATAATATCTTCTCTGGCCCCCATGGCCTCACACACACATGCATATACTCACATATACACACATAAATCGAAACAAATCTTAGAAAAATAAACGTGTATGCACATATACATAGACTTAAACAAACTTTGAATAGCAATACATAGGGTGTTTCTTACTATAGTCTGCAACAAGATATAATCCCAGATGGATGAATGCTACTTCAAAGTAATGGTGAGCAAAAGAGACATTATGAAATTATCTTCAATAATTTGATGTGATATGAAAATACCTGTAATCTTATGGTGGCAAAATCACAGATAATACCACAGTTACTTTCTAACTAAATTTGGAGAAACTGAATTCCAACCAGGTGATTTGTACTCAGTGAGACCTACTAGAGCACTGTCCTTTTTAATTTTTTATTTTTTCGAGACAGGGTTTCTCTGTATAGCCCTGGCTATCCTGAAACTCACTCTGTAGACCAGGCTGGCCTCAAACTCAGAAATCCACCTGCCTCTGCCTCTGCCTCCTAGAGTGCTGGGATTACAGGCGTGCGCCACCACGCCCGGCTTACTGTCCTGTATTAACGTGATCAGAGGGGGTAAGGCCAGGAGGAATAACAGAAGAGAGAGAGAAAACACCCCATGAGGCACGCTTCTATCTTTTATTCTCATAGAACTTCTATAAGATGTTTGTAAAATATGATTCTGATAGAAAAGAAAAGCCTCTCCTTTGCCCTCTTTTCAGCCTTGTTTGTTTATCTAGAGATATACATAAGTTTATATATATTTTTCTGTTTATTAAAAAGCGGGGTCAGCTGGGCGGTGGTGGCGCACGCCTTTAATCCCAGCACTTGGGAGGCAAAGGCAGGAGGATTTCTGAGTTCGAGGCCAGCCTGGTCTACAAAGTGAGTTCCAGGACAGCCTGGGCTACACAGAGAAACCCTGTCTCAAAAAAAAACAAAAACAAACAAACAAACAAACAAACAAAAAGCGGGGTTGTGTATTTAGTTTGGGGAAGTCTTTCTTTTGTTAAAATGTATTTTTTTAACTAGATAGACTGCAAATAAATGTATGTTCTTCTAAAAAACATTTTAAATGATAAAGAAATGCCTGGAAGAAGAAGCTGCAATCTGGGCTCATGAGATGGCTCACGGACTGCTTTTCTGAAGGTCATGAGTTCAAATCCCAGCAACCACATGGTGGCTCACAATCATCTGTAATGAGATCCAGTGCCCTCTTCTGGTGTGTCTAAAGACAGCTACAGTGTACTTACATCTAATAAGTAAATAAATCTTTAAAAAAAGAAGCTGCAATCCTCTTTCATACCTTGCCTGGCTCTTCCTCAAACTCCCTTGAAGTTACTGTTACTATGCACTGACTATTTTAGAATATTCATTATGTATTTATAACAAATGTTTACATGTTTTTTAAGAAAGTTTTTTTTTTTTTTTTTGGTTTGGTTTTTCGAGACAGGGTTTCTCTGTGTAGTCCTGGCTGTCCTGGAACTCACTCTGTAGACCAGGCTGGCCTCCAACTCAGAAATCCGCCTGCCTCTGCCTCCCAAGTGCTGGGATTACAGGCGTGCGCCACCACGCCCAGCTCGAAAGATTTTATTTTTAATTATATGTATCTATGTGTGCCTGTGTGCGGGTTTATGCATATGAGCAGGTCCCTGTAGCGGCAAGAAGAGCATGTCGGATCCCCTGGAGCTGAAGTTACAAGCAGCTGTGAGATATCTGGTGCTGAGAACTGAACTGGGGTCCTCTGCCAGAGCAGTAAGAGCTCCTAGCTGCTGGGCTATGTCTCCAGTGCTTACAGTTTTGTATTCTATGGTTTGTTTGTTTGTTTGTTTGTTTATAACATTGTATCATGAAAATCCCTTATTAATTATTTTCTGAAATCACATTAAATGACTATATAGTATCTGTCACACTCATAAGGCAATAATGTAAACACTCAGATTGCAGGGTAGATCTGCTCAATAAACATGGAATGTATGCCAGGCATGGTGGTGCACGTCTTTAATCCCAGCACTTGCCAACCAGGAGGCAGAGGCAGGCAGATCTCTGAGTTCGGGGTCTGCCTGATCTACATACTGAGTTCCAGGACTGCATAGATAGACCCTGTCTCAAAGAAACAAAACACAACAACAACAAAGGATGCAAACCAGAAATAGGAGCCACATACATAATTCGAAATTTCCAGTGGCCACATTTAAAAAAGAAAAGGGAACTAGGCATCCTGGGCCGCAGCTGCAATCCCAGCACTCAGAAGACTGAGACAGAAAAATTCTGTTTGAGGGCAGACTGGACTGCAAAGTGAAAAGCAGCCTCTAAAGTCAATCAAGAGGTGGAAGGTGGGGGCATGATGCTTTAATCCAGCGCAGGGGAGGCAGAGGCAGCTGGAGATGATGATATCAATCAATCCCCTCAACACGCTTAGCTGAGCGGCGAACACAGTCCAAGGGTTCAAGGCTGCTGTCACTCGTCCATTCCCCTATGGCAGACGCTAGACTACTCTCACTGCTTTACCTAAGAAATGGTGCCTCGCTTAGCAAAGGACAGCAGAACAAACTGGGCTGGATTAAATCACGGAGAGGGAAAGAGCCTTTATCTTAGACTCCTTATTTGGAAGCTCTGGCTACATGTGGAGTTGTATTTGCATTTGGTACTCAGTTTTCTAACCCTACACACCAACAGGCAAGGCCAGTCTTGATGACACTGAGGGGGAGGGTTCCCACTGGGTAGATATGACCTTCCCCTAGCATTTTATGATGCCAAAGGATCCAAACGTTAAATCAGCCAAGCCTTAAAGGAAAAAAAAATCCAGAGGGCCTGCTAACATTCCTGTTAAGGTACAATCAACAGGAAAAGCTTTCACGGTGTTCAGAAAGCAACGGTGCTCACAGAAACCTGGCACGCTGGGATTAAAACAGAACTAGAAAAGCAATTCTTTCGAACTTAAGTTCCCTTGGAAAACTCGCTGCAGTTGGTTTGCAGACCGACCCAAGCCTGGATTCCATCATCAGGCACAAGGAGTCTGACCTGTGCAAAGCCCCTGAAGTGCTGGACTATTCGGGGCGTTGACCGCTCCTACCTGAAGTACTTTCCGCTCAGAGGCTCCAGGCCCTCCTCCAGGGCGCAGTGCAGGCTGGTCTGAGCCCCTTGCCAAGTGGTCTTGAAGAAGGGTGAGAAGAGCCGCCATAACAAACACAGCAGGTAGGAGTGCCTGGTGATCTCAGACAAGACAACACCTGGGTGAACCACATAGGTGGTGACCCCAGTCCCTAGGACAAAGAGGACAGGACACAGTAAGACCAGGGACACACTTTGTAGGAGTCCCTCTGGCTCCTACAATCCTTCTTCCACAGAATTTCCCCCAGCTCGGCCTAATGTTCGGCTGTGAGTCTCTGCTGCATCTGTTTACATGAGTTGCTGGGTGAAGCCTCTCTGATGACAAGCAGGCGAGGTACCAATCTATGAGTGTAGCAGGATATCACTGCCAGTCCTGTTTGGTTCTGTTCTAAGTCTCTGGGCTCTCCGGCCTGGTCCTGGCCCTCCAGATAGTGTCAGTGATGGGCTCCCTCTCAAAGCATGGGTCTCAAGTTGGACAGGTCATTGGTTGGCCACTTTCACAATTTCCGACCATAATCTTTACCCTAGCATGTCTTGTAGGCAGAACAAATTATAGGTCAAAGGCAAAGAAAACCCACAGGATCATCTAACCCGAGCTTGCAGGGGCTCACAGAGACTGAACCGCCAACCAGGGAGCCTGCATGGGACTGACCTAGGCCCTCCTCACATATGTTACAGCTGTGTAGCTCGGTCTTCTTGTAGGGTTCCTAACAGTGGGAGCAGGGGCTATCTCTGACTCTGTCGCCTGCCTTTGGGACCCTTTCCTCATACTGGGCTGCCTAGTCAATCCTTAATAGGAGAGGAGGGATCTAGGGTAACTGCCATGGCTGGTTGATAGCCATGGGAGGCCTGCCTTTTTCTGAAGAGAAATGAAAGAGGAATGGATGAGGGGAGGGGGGAAAAGGGACTCTGGGAGAAGAGGAGGGAGGGGAAACTGTGGTTGGGATGTAAAATAAATAAATTAATTTTTTAAAAAAAGGGACTTGGGAAATAAAAGCCTAGGCTTCAAAAGGTTCTTCTCACTCTGCCTAGTAATGACTTAACCTCTCCGAGAAAGATCTCTACTCAGCTTTCTATGCTCCAAATGCAGGGTCCTATTACAGTGTTATCGTATATGGGGGGGGGTTACATACTACTAATAAAAGCAAGTGGGAACCAGTAGTGTTAATCACTAGCAGCAGTATCTTTGCCATTCATATGGGAGAAGCTTTGGGACAACAGTCTGTTTGAAAGGTTGGGGGTAGAGATTAGTTGGGCAAGCATATTTATGAGGTGTGGGTGGAGAGGGTGTTAGTGGAAATTCTGGGACATCATGCTGCCCCCAACACAACTCTGGTACCACCTCATTGTCTGTACTCTTTACCTCCCAGACCCCCACTGGACACTTTGCCTGTGTTATCCCACTTCTTTTTAAGTTTTTGTTTGGTTGGTTGGTTAGTTGATCGGTTATTCAGTTGTTTGGTTGGTTATTTGGTTTATACGACTTTACCGAAGGAAAATAGGTCAGTTACTAGCAGAGTTATCATTAAAGCAATCAGCCACTAACAGCTTGCATCAGTTAGTCAGTGAGATACTAAACCGTTTGCTGGAAGATAGACTCATAACTTAGTTTCCCAGCAATTTAAATAGAAAGCACACAGGTTTTGAGGTTCTAATTTATAAGGCAGAACGTGCTTTACTTTCAGTTTCCACTCTGTAACGTAAGATCGAGCCACTCCTTTCCTGACACGCATAACTTACATCACACTTTCCCTTCTGAGGATGCAAGGAATTCAATACCAGCTCTGCAGCCACCCCAGTTATGAACACAGAGTATATCTCTAACAGTTGATGCCTTAAACAAGAAGAGAAACAGCTAGAATGCTGTTGCTTCCTTTGATGTGACAACAGAGTGTCTCTCACAACCAAGTTAAAGTGAAGATACTGGTCGCATAATTCACACATTCTATTAAAAAAAAAAAACACGTATCAATCTTGGACAACTTTTCACTTGAAACTATTTTAGAAAGTAGTTATTGTCCAAAGCTGGGAGAAACTAAAATGAAGGTGAGGTCTGACAGCTGGATAAGAAAATAAAAAAGAAACGGCCATTTAGACTTGGTTCCAGCTCTCCTGCAGGTTCTTCTGAGTTTAAGGTAACATTCCACGGCCTTCCAGAGTTCGTTCCTGGGATGCACACTCATCTGCAACACTGTTCTGTAGATTAGGAATCTCTGGCACTAGGGGGACATGGGGCATGCAAGTTTGGATCACTTTGCAGTGGACAAAATGGATGAGGTACCTTAGGGAATAACTCAAGCAGGAGACTGCTGCCGTCTCAGAATGTTGAGACAAACAGTGCCATTCCGGTTAACATTTGGATGATAAATCCAGTTGTAAATGCATCCTTGGCTGGTTGAGAAAGGTGGCACCATGGGCAAATAAACTGTTAAAAAAGAATACACTGGTTTGGTGTGGACTGTCATCCGACTGCTTAATTATGGCTTGTTGAAGAAGCATTATCCTCAATTGACCTGTAGGACATTGTGGGGGAGGGTTATGGGCCAAGTCACTAAATTCCTTATTAATCCGTTTCAACAAGCAGTCTGAGCACCTAGCTCCTCACTGCCTCAATATGTGTCCAAAGGTCTGACCAAAACTCTTGATCATCTGATGGCGGGAGATTGTCTCTTCCTGATACAGGCTCTACCCAACACAGGTGTCACCTGTCACCAAGGTCACAAAGGTCACACAATTCTGTGCTGCCCTTAGCTTCTCCTTTTTGGAATAGCGTCTTCTTGCTCAACTAGTCAGAGGTAGGAGGACTTGTCGAGCAGCAGGCAGAGGGTGGTCACATCTCTATTCTAAAAAGAGACTTATGCAGTAGGTAACATTAAGATGCTCACAGACTAAGGAAGCTGAAATGCAGCGAAATGAAATAAATCACCCAAAGTCATATCTAGTCAGTCGAATGCCTCACATGAAGTAAAAAGTGCTAGATTCCCACTGGAGCGAGAAGTCTCAAAACAAACATATTTGAACAAAAATATTCCTTAATACAGACGCACCTTTCTCTTCATCTGTAGAGGGAGTAAAAACAAAAGTGCTAACTTCAGAACAGTTTGAGGCTTGGAAGTGCCGGGCACACAAAGCTCCCCGCATTACTATTCATTGCCATGATTGTCCTGTTCTTCTGCGTTGGCATTCCAACAGAGACTATTCCCAAATTCTGAATTATTCACAATATCAAGCACTCCCACAGACTCGGAGATATCAGAGCCTATAGCTTACCTAGACCTCTGGGAAATGCACAATTAGTAATAATTAAAATTATTAGACATGTTACAGTTGAGGAGGCAACTGGGGAAGTTAAAGGGACAGGTCTACATGAACACAGCCTTCATATATGGAAGAGCAGGAACTCAGGCCTAGGATCCTGGAATCCAGTCCTAACTCTGCAACGGTAGACAAGGACCCTTTTGGAGCTTAGCAGAACCCAGAGAAATGTCCACAGGAGGAAGAGCTCTAGGCTTAAAGCAGAGAGCCCATGTTCCGGTTCTGACTCCTTTACAAACTATAGAAGTAACTCCCGAGGTACAGACCAATGACTCCATTTGCTGTATAATCCTTTTTTTTTTTTTTTTTTTGGTTTTGGTTTTGGTTTTTCAAGACAGGTTTCTCTGTGTAGCCCTGGCTGTCCTGGAACTCACTCTGTAGACTAGGTTGGCCTCGAACTCAGAAATCCGCCTACCTCTGCCTCCCAAGTGCTGGGATTACAGGCGTGTGCCACCACCACCTGGCCCCTGCTGTATAATCCTGATCTAGGTATTTCCACGATCTCAGTTCTGACCCATAAAAATGGAAAAATAATACCCACCCTGACAGTTACAAAGGGTTGTTGTAAGAACAAAATGAAATAATAGGAGGCAAAAGTGGCACAAATGTAAGGTGACTTCAGTGTCCCAGCACCCCTTAGAGGCGGTGCTTCCCATGGGACAGCACCGTGATTCTGTGCGCAATCTCATTCCTCTCAGCACACAAAGTTCCTTCTTGGAATGTACATGGCATGTACATGTAAATTTTTACGTGCCGGTTGAACTCACTGAGAAGCTAGTTCTGGAAGCTGGGTTACCCCCCTACAGGCTCAAGCATATTTATGTCAAATGTCTTCCCAAAGCCCTGCCCTTTCCTGGGTCAGGATGGCCCCTGGCTCTGTAATCGGGAAAGGGAAAAATGCTAAGAGTGTTAAGAAAACATTGTGTTCTCAGGCACGTTATGGCCCACAATCCCAGCACTCAAGAGGCTGAGTCAGGCAGATGTCTGAATTTGAGGCCAGCCTGATCTACAGAATGAGTGAGTTAGAGGACAGTCAGGGCTACACAGAGAAACCTTGTCTTGAAAACCCAAACCAAACCAACCAACAAACAAACATTGTGTTCTTGAGAAGAGATAGAAGGTAAAGTATTTCCAACCAAAGTTATTACTGTCCATCTCATGATAAAAAAAAAAAAAAATGCCTGGAGAAGGAACAGGGATCCGGAAGTGCAGCTACTGGAAACTCATCCACAGAGAAAAAGCTAAATGGGAGAGTTCCAACTGGCCGCCTCAGCCTCAGGGGTCGCTCTCCGCTGGACGCTGTGTAATGATGCTGCTATGTTCAGCTGAGGCTGCATTTGCTTGGAAGCCAGTCTGTGTTCTATGCAGTTTTCTCAGTCAGAACTCCAGCTGGCTGCCACGAAGGGGCTTCCTCAGCTAACTGCTGCTGGATGTCTGTAGACCCCGATGTGGGCGTCATCTTTTGTTTGTTCTCTCAATTCAGTGGCCTCGGTCACCTCTTGCAGATGTTGTTTCACATTGGATAATTTTGTAGTATCTGTCAGCTGCTTCTACTTGCTACTTGCTATTTATTCTTTTATTTTTGTTTGCTATTACCCAATAAACTCACTTATTCAGAGAAAAAGGCAGAGTTATCATTTTCTGGACTTTACAGAAGACGACTTAAAAATATATGCTCCCAGGCGGTGGTGGCGCGCGCCTGTAATCCCAGCACTTGGGAGGCAGAGGCAGGTGGATTTCTGAGTTCGAGGCCAGCCTGGTCTACAAAGTGAGTTCCAGGACAGCCAGGGCTACACAGAGAAACCCTGTCTTGAAAAACCAAAAAAAAGAGTAGTAAAAATATATGCTCAACAGCCTGGTTCTAGAAGTTTCTATGAACCTATAATCTGGACCAAGGATTCTGTTCTTGTTTTTTTATTTAAGTAATAAAATATTCATTTTATTATTTTTATAATTAAAAAATTAAACATATAAAATATAATCTATATCACATACAAATATATAAATAACAGTACTTTTATAATTTTAAAATAATAAAATATTTAATATTATTTTGCCACACTTACCTTGGAGCCGCTGGGCCAGCTCTCGGGTGAAAAGCACATTGGCCAGCTTGCTGTGGCTGTAGGCAAGAGCACTGCAGTATCGCTTCTTGCTTTGGAGGTCATGGAAACGGATCTTGCCTACAAGGTGGGCCACTGAGGATAGGTTTACCACCCGTGCAGGAGCAGACTCCTTCAGCCTCCCCAAAAGCAGGTATGTAAGAAGAAAGTGGCCTGCAAAGCAATCCAAAAGAAAATATCCCTAGGCTCAGGGTATGTGGATTGAATGGCAGGACTTCCCAATCAGCTGTCTGCCTTCTGAGTGTGAATGAGGTTTGACACATTGAGTCACTCAGTGCAAACTGGCCACTCACTCTTAGTCCATTCTCCAAAGCTAGGGACAAAGCGAGACTGCAGTAAGACAATATCTAGTCTATATTTATGTACCTATTGTTTATATACCCATCTGCTAGCCTCCAATATCTCTGTGTCTCTGTGGGCCCTCACATGCATACAGAGAGAAAGCTATGGTAGTCAGGGAAAATAACATTTGACTAGGATCCAAGAATATGCCACATGCTCCCCTGACAAGAACCTTTACTAGAAACTCTGAGCACCAATTTATTTTGAGTGTCAACATCTCAAGGTTCACACAGAGTCACATTTTTGACTACTTAGCCATATGTCTAGTCAGGGGGATCCTATGAGGATTCTATGAGGCTCTATAAGGATCAGTGGAGATCCTGAGCCCTGGTGCAGGGCCATCTTCCTACAAAGAACAAGGTAGGTCATAATTCACTTTTTAGTCACCCAAAGACACTTACCCAGGTGGTTGACTCCAAAGTGGGTCTCAAAACCATCTGTTGTCTTGGAATATGGACACATCATCACTCCTGCATTGTTGATCAAAATATGGAGCTTCTTTTCCTCTGTGGAGAACAATCAAAGAGATCTGTGGCTAGTAAGGCATTTTCTATCCACCTATGACTGTCCCAGGAGTTCCCCTGGGTTTTCATCTGTGCATACTCTTTGCTGGGCAAGGGTATCGCTTACCTTTCTCCTGTCTTCCAAGATAAGGCATTGGCTCAGAAGTCAGTAACTATCCCCACCCAGACCTGTCTGTGTGATATGGACTCTCCATTGTCACTGAGTTTCTAATTTGCCTGCCAATATCTTCCTGAACACCATTTGTTCATTTATATTAGCCAGTGAATACTATCAACTCTGGAGCAGGCTCACATTGATGGGCCCTGGGAAGACATGGTAAAACAAGGCACACCTAAACTTTGTCCCTCAAGGATCTACAGCTCTTGGTATATGTTGGTAATTTCCCAAGACACGGGAGCCTTTTGACAATGGCACAAACTCATCTAGTGCCTGTAGCCACAGAAGGTTGATTTTCTGGATGAAAGCAAAGAGCAGAGTCTGGGCCACACCTTATGCCCAGGTACAAGCTCAGACATGGAGATGGCACCTCCAAGATTCCCACTGTGGAGCGAAATGCCGATAAGGATCCTGCCCAGCTTGTCCACCTGCCATCCCTTTGCCAATTCCCTGCCCAGCTGGTTTATGTAGCTAAACCTGCCCAGTGGGATCATGGGTATGATGCAAGGGCCATAGCTGTCCTGGGTGGAGCAACCATCCCACACTTAGTTCCCTGCCTTCCCAGCTAGGAACCTTACCTGCTAGGAAGCCCTCAGCAAAGGCTCGGATGGATTTGGTGTCAGATAGGTCCAGTTTCCGCACTAGCACCTGGGAGTTCTTGGTGTCTGCTCGGATTTCACTAGCAGCAGACTCTCCCTTCAGCACATCTCGACATGCAATGTATACTCGTGCTCCTGGGACCAAAGTAAACAGAGCAGTGTGTGCAGAGGAACGAGAAGTGAGCTGAGAGGTAGAGCACACTCGAAGCTGTCCTTGCGGCAGTGGAGTGGCCCCATTGCCACTTTCAAATTATCACAGTGGGGCCAAGAACCCTCTAATATTTAATTCTGCTTAGTATCTACCTTAGAATAACTGACTTAACCAATATTGCGCTGAGACATTATCCTCCTTACTTTCTGAAATAGGAAAGATGCAGGAAGGAAGGGAACTATGCTGAGAGCCAGAATAAGTTAGTGCCACATTGGACTTGGATCCCAGTTTCCTTGACTTCCCATCAGAGCCTCCAAGCCCAGGAAGAAAGACAAGGAAATTCAGGCAGAACCCCAGTGAAGAGGGTGGGGGTGTGGCCCCGCAGAGACAGAGGGAAAGGACTCACCTCTTCGAGCAAGCTCTCTGGCCGTCTCCTTGCCAATGCCTGTGTTGGCGCCTGTGATGACCACTACCTTCCCTGGGATCTGCACACTTGTTGTACAAACTCCACCAGCAAAGAACTTCCTGTCACCAAAGAGAGGAAAATCATCCACCATTTTTCCAATCTTATGCTGAGATGAAAAAAAAAAAAGACCACATAAATTCAAAGAGGGAGGTTTTTAATTTGGAGTCATAAGGCTTTATCATCTTTAGAAGTTAATTTGCACGGACCTCTTTTTGGTTGGGCAAGGCAGTGGCCAGCTCATAGACAAGAATTGAAAGGTCATGTGTCTGGAGGCTAAAAACAGTCACCTGAGCAAGCAGAGAAAGTGCTCCGAGCCAGAGCCAAGGGAGACATTCCTTGTCAGATAAAAAACGTTATCAGTCTACTCTCCAGGCTCCCGCGGGTCAACTTCCTCCTCTGACCCACACTGGAATCACATGGGTGATAAACATTAGAGGACTCAATGGTCCTGAGCCCTACGGCTCAGTTACCATAGTTATCATAGGGATTAGCAAACAGCATCTGGGCTGACACACTAACTACCTTCCCTCAGTTGTCTCTTTTGTTGAGAGAGAGAGCATCCTGAGAGACTTTCTGGCACTTTGTTAAGGATTTTATTTTTTAGGCCACTGGAACACAGAGAAAAATTTCTTGTTGAAAACAAGAATACTTCCTGAACATCACTGGCTGACAGACATTGAGCTAGGCACTTTCTACACACTATCTCTTCTCGATACTTTCTACATGCACTTTCTAGCCTAGGCTAGACTTTATACACTCAATATTTAGCCCAGGCTAGAAATTTTCTACACTCATGAGGTCTATCCCAGGCTTGGTTTTCTATACAATATCTATCCCAGGCTTAAACTCTTTCTACACTCAGTCTACCCCTACGCTAGATAGTCTCTACACTCACCATCTTTCCATATTTTCCATACATACTATCTTTCCATATGCCATTTGTATTCATTTCTCCAGCCATTTCAGTATTATTTCTACATTACAAAAACAAAAACAAACATGCAAACAAACAAACAAACAAACAAAAAACACAACTGAAGCCCAAAGATGTTTAAGTCATTTCTAAGGGTGGCCAGGACCAAGTATGACACTCTGACACGCTGTCCTCAGTATGCTTATTTAACCTTCCTTTTGGGGGGGAGGGTATCAGGGGTCAAGCGTTCAAGACAGGGTCTCTCTCTGTGTAGCCCTGGCTGTCCTGGAACTTGCTCTGTAGACCAGGATGTCCCCTAACTCAGATCTTTCTGCCTCTGCTTCCTGAGTGCTGGGATTAAAGGCATGCACAAACCACATCTGGCTCCTAATCTTCCTAATATCAACCAATTTTAAATTCTCCGGGTAGAATAGCCACTTCTTGACACCTCCCTAAGTCCCAAGTGAGTCATTTCCAAAACACTTATTGTGAGAAGTATCAAGGGAAGAGAGTTAGTTCGTTTCCTTCCCAGAGTGCCTACTACTTGACAAGGCGTCCCTTAACGATGAAGTCCCCATGACAATCACCTTATCTAGGGGCAGGAAAGGAAAGGAAAGTGTCAGAGAAACCTAAAGAAATCAGAGGAAAGAGCCAGGAGAGTCACCTACTCTGCCTTCTCTTATCATACGAATTCAAATCAGCCCTACCTCCTCCCACCCAGGTACTTTCTTCTCCGTTTTTTTCCCCCCAAGGAGGTATCCATAACCCCTCCTTTCCTGTTTTTAATGTACTAATCTCGCCTTCTCCACCTTCCCTCGTTCTCCTTTTAGCAGTCTAAACCAGCTTCGTAAAGTATCTTTGAGTTGCTGGATTAAGACAAACCTGATGGATGGAGCTGTCAGATACGCGATCGAGAGGAAGGACGTGAGCAGGACCAAGAGAGCCAGCATCTTGTCAACCGCCCTTAGTTGCTGCTTCTGCAGCTTCCACCCTCAAGCTGGCCGGAGGATCCTTCTCTGGCTCTGGCTCCAATTCCTGGCAGCTTCTGTTGACTCTTGGCAACTCTCACTCCGGGACACTCAGCAACTGGCTGGCTTAAGCAGTGCCCAGAATCTTACTTAAATCCGAGAGCCGCCAGAGCACAGCCTCCTGGGAGATGTAGTCCTGAAGGGGTGGGGCTTAAGGAAAAATTAGGGCTTCACCTTATCCTGGCAGAGAGAATTTGGCAAAACCTGAAGCTCCCCCCACACTCTCTTTTCAAGATAGAATATGTTAAACATTATCAGCAGGCTTCATAAAAGCCACACATAGTGACAAAGTCTTATATTCAGTTTATTTGGCAAGCTGAAGCAGAATGATCACTTGAGCCTACAAGTTCAAGACTGGCCTAAACAACATAATAAATGGTGTCAAAACAAAACAAAACAAAAAACAAACAAAAAAGCAAGCATGCAAACAAACACAAAACTCCAATGATACTTAAATATGTGTGATTAAAAATAAAAGAGAGATGGTCGGAAAGACGGCTAAGTGGGTCAAAGCACTTTGCATGCAAGCTTGTCGACATGTGTCCAATTCCCAGAACCCACGGAGAAGTCAGATGTGGCAACTCAGGCCACAGTAATCCTAATTCAAAACGGAAACTGGGGCTCAAAGGCCAGGTAGCCTCGAGGAGAACTGCAGAATCAAGAGGTACGCACATATGTACATACCTTCCTTCCAAGAGAAAGTAAAAGGAGTGACTTGACTTCTGAAAGATTCTTCTCTAATTTCCATATGCACATCCCTACAAACCCCAAAATAAATGGGGCAGGGAAAATGGCTCAGCAGGTATCAGCAATAGCAAACAGGTACAGTGACCTGAGTTTGGTTCCTGGGTTCCAAAAGCTAACTCCCCAAATGATACTATGACCTCCATACACATGCTGAAGCCTGTGCATTCCTGCACTCAGTGTATACACCCAAGCAAATAAACAAAGTTAAAAATAAATAAGTTGAAGAAATAGGATGAAGAGGGGCCTGGCCGAAGGTCCTATGGGGCTGGCACCATGCAGACGATCTCCGTGCTAGTATACAAGCGTGTGCTCTGTAAACAATCATTGAGTCGGATGCTTTTGATTTGGGCATTTTGTGTGTGTGCTTTACTTTACACTTCAGTGAAGTTGACACACCCCATGACATGTCAAGCAAGGGTATTGGGTTTAAATATTCTCGAACTAGACTCAAATTCCTGGTTCAAATCCAGCTCATCGTCCTTCAAGCTCCGTGGTCCTGGGCAAGTTACCCAGTCTTTCTGCTGCCTCAGTTTACTTGATTATCATCCAATGGGAGTGATTACCACTTTCAAGTCTCCACATGGACTCTAGGGCTGCTTACGTCAGATGACTCACAGGTCAGCCGGACCCAGGGGATTGACACAGCAGTGGAGCCTACGGAGGTCATGCTCTATAAAACAGTGCCAAGAAGCTACTCTCTGATTTGACCTTTGGTGGTGATTTGTCAAGTGGAGTCACACGGCTGTGGCCGATGTCATCACTGTCCAGGATATTCTGTAAGAACAGAGCCCACAGAATCAGAGCAAGTGTGGCACCTGTAAACGCCTCTTCCTCTTCTTCTATTACTCCTCTTCCCCTCTTTCATCCTCAAATGACATATCCTGGCATCCACGAAAAGTGAGAGCCCAGCATGGCCCCAGTGGTTTCCCTAACAGATTTTTTGTACAATGGTGTGCCCATTTCTAGTCATGAGCAGTTTGCTGTCTTGCCTACATCCCTACCCAAAACTATATCAAAATGAGATCATTTGGGGGTTGTTGTTGTTGTTGGTGGTGGTGGTGGTGGTAGTGGGGTTTTGTTTGTGTTGGGGATGGTTGTTGTTTTGAGTCAAGGTCTTACCATACAGCCCTGGTCGGCCTGGTTCTAGACCAGGCTGACCTCATATTCACAGAACTCAGCCTGCCTCTGCCTCACAAGGTAGGATTAAAGGTGTGCACTACCACCAGACCTGCTTGTATCTTGTTTATTCAATAATGAGTCATTGTTCCTCTTTCTTCATCTTTTTAAATTTTATTTTAAATTATGTATAGAGGGGAAGATATATGCCCATGAATGCAGGAATCCATGGACACCTTCAAATCTCTCTGGTATAGGAGTTATTTACAGTTGCGAGTATGGGAGTTAAACTAGGGTCTTCTGCAATAACAGTACATGCTCTTAACCACCACTGAACCATCTTTCCTGCCTCTCTTCTTGATCTTAAAAGTTGATCTTCTTGAACAACTTTCTTTTTTAAAAAGTTTGCTTTGAGCCGGGTGGTGGTGGCACATGCCTGTAATACCAGCACTTGGGAGGCAGAGGCAGGTGGATTTCTGAGTTCGAGGCCAGCCTGGTCTACAGAGTGAGTTCCAGGGCAGCCAGGGATATACAGAGAAACCCTGTCTCAAAAAACCAAAAAAAAAAAAAAGTTTGCTTTGAGGGCAAACATGACTGATTTCTTCCCATAGATAACATACCTTTAACCTGTAGCTGATGCCATTTGGGTTATAAGATGGTAAAAGACTGTTCTGCACACTGGAGAGTGTTTAGCAGGATCTCTGGGGTCTATTCAGTAAACTGCCTAAGCACTACTCTTGTGACAATCAAAACTGTCTCTGGATATTGTCAACTGTCCACTGTGGGGTACAATCACCTCCAAATGGGAAACACTGTCTTTCAGATTGTAGGGCATATGGTAGAATCCTGGTGTGAGATTTTAGTTCTTTTGCTACAGGTGAACACAGAGCCTCATCCATGCTAACTGCATTCTCTAACATCAAGTGGCAGCCCAGCTCTGGTAGGTGTGATACTGAAAGGATTTGAGCACAGCGAAGTTTCATTTAGATCCCACACATTTAATGCAGGTTCAGCCAACCTAATCCACTTACCGAATGCAGCAAATAACTAGTATCTCACAGGGTCCAGGATGCTGGTCACCAATCAATCATTTTGATCTTCTAAACTTTATTTCTCACAGTTCTACTCTGTCTACCTCTGCCCACTCTGTTACTTACAATATTTGTGATCTGTGCACATGTACAAGACAAAACAAAAAACAAACAAAAAGCCCTCCTGCTAATGAAAAGGCTCATCGGGTAAAAACACTTGCCACCACTGCCCGGATAAAGTTTTTTTTAATAATTTATTTATTGTATGTGAGTACACTGTGGCTATCTTCAGATACTCCAGAAGAGGGCATCAGATCTCATTACAGATGGTTGAGAATCACCATGGGTTGCTGGGGTTTGAACTCAGGATCTTCGGAAGAGCAGTCAGTGCTCTTAACTGCTGAGCCATCTCTCCAGCCCCCATGCTTAAAATTTTTAAGAGTAAATTCATGCCTTCAATTTACTTTGGGGAAAAAAAAGTCTATTATCAGGGTTGGAAAGGTAGCTCAGGAGCTGGAGAGATGGCTCAGTGGGTAAGAGCACCAACTGCTCTTCTGTTTTTTTTTTTTTTTTTTTTTTTTTTTTTTTTTTTTTAGTTTTTCGAGACAGGGTTTCTCTGTGTAGTCCTGGCTGTCCTGGAACTCGCTTTGTAGACCAGGCTGGCCTCGAACTCAGAAATCCACCTGCCTCTGCCTCCCAAGTGCTGGGATTACAGGCGTACGCCACCACGCCCAGCTCAACTGCTCTTCTGAAGGTCATGAGTTCAAAGCCCAGCAACCACATAGTGGCTCACAACCATCTGTAATGGGATCTGATGCCCTTTTCTGGTGTCTGAAGACAGCTACAGTGTACTTACATAAATAAATAAATAAATCTTTTTTAAAAAAGAATAATATCATTATAAAAAAAAAAGAGAGAGAGAGAGAGAAATAGCTCAGCATGTAAGAGCACTTACTGCCGAGAACCCAGGTTCAGTTCCCAGTTCTAACATGGTGGCTCACAACAGTCCTGTAACTCCAGTTCCAGGCATATACATGGTACACACACATACATGCAGGCAAAACATTTATATGCATACAATCAATCAATCAATCAATCAATTTTAAAATGTCAATAGCATATCACACATTTTAAAAAACTAACACTTGCCATAATATCACACAATTCAGAAAAGTTTATTACATTTGCCTTAAGTAGATTAAGTGCATCAATAAAATACTATAGTTTGACGGTCAGGGGGAAGTAAAACCAACGATTCACTGTGTATTTACTGTATTTAAAATGTTTTAATTGTATTTATTTATTGTATGTGTGTCACGGAGTGCATGAGGTCAGATACAGCTTTAGGAGCCAGTTCTCTCCTCACACCAGCAGGGACTCAGGAACTGAACTCAAGTGATCAAGCTCAACAGTAAAGTCATTTGCCCATGGAGCCATCTCTGTGGACATGCTATATCCATGTTAAGCTCGTGGTAAATCCAGCATGCACAAATGCATGTGTAGAAAGCAGGCAGTACTGGTTGGATATTTACCATGAAACTCCACAGATACTATAAATGTTCAATATTTCCCAATTTAAGATTTTACAAAGGCCGGGCAGTGGTGGCGCACGCCTGTAATCCCAGCACTTGGGAGGCAGAGGCAGGCGGATTTCTGAGTTCGAGGCCAGCCTGGTCTACAGAGTGAGTTCCAGGACAGCCGGAACTACACAGAGAAACCCTGTCTCGGAAAAACCAAAAAAAAAAAAAAAAAAAAAAAAAAGGATTTTACAAATATTTTGAAATGTGCCTGCTCATAGACCTTTTGCTATAGAAGTCAACCCAGGAAATAGTCCAAAATGAAAACTTACTTGGGACATTGCTATATTATTGTTTTTGCTTTCTAACATCATATAAATGTTCTTAGGCTGAATAAACCTTTAACCCCTCCTATGTCTTACCTCTACATTCTCTGCTGTCCCCCATCTTCATCGGCCACACCCACCTCTGCCTCCTGCTCCCACATGCTGTATTTATTTACCTCTTCCTTAAGACGATCGTAACGTGTGACTTATATCTCTTTTGAGCACCTTTTGTTCATGTTTTTTCAAGACAGGGTTTCTCAGTGTGTCCCTGACCTGACTGTCCTGAAATTAACTCTGTAGACCAAGCTGGCCTCAACTTAGAGATCTGCCTGCCTCTGTCTCCTAAGTGCTGGGATTAAAGGTGTGCACCACCATTGTCCAACCACCAGCCGGTCACTCAACCTCACCCTACTCAGGCTCCTCCTAAAAGTTCCCAGAATTCCAAATGTCCCATACAAGCTTCACACAAACTATCTGCAGTTGCCAAAATCTTCCCCTTGCCAGAACACAATGCAAATCATAGACAGTTGCTGTGGACAGCCTAAAGCAGCCCCATATCCCACACTTGGGGTTAAAGGAACACATATTCTTATAATATTTCTGTTTTTAAAGAAACCAAAATTCTCATTACAAACCTCCATGCTACTTTCTTGAACTACAGACCACATGGAAGTGGCATCTTCTTAGGTTCAGACTTAGGAGTCTTCCTGTCTCTTGACTGTCACTCCTGGAAAACAAAGTCATCTTATTAGAAATCCAACATGCGAGCCGGGCCTGGTGGCGCACGCCTGTAATCCCAGCACTTGGGAGGCAGAGGCAGGCGGATTTCTGAGTTCGAGGCCAGCCTGGTCTACAAAGTGAGTTCCAGGACAGCCAGGACTACACGGAGAAACCCTGTCTCAAAAAACCAAAAAAAAAAAAAAAAAAAAAGAAATCCAACATGCAGCCAGGCATGGTGGCGCACGCCTTTAATCCCAGCACTTGGAAGGCAGAGGCTTTCTAAGTTCCAGGCCAGCCTGGTCTTCAGAGTGAGTTCCAGGCCAGCCAGGACTACACAGAGAAACCCTGTCTCGAAAAAAACCAAAAAAAAAAAAAAAAAAAAAAAAAAAAAAGAAAAGAAAAGAAAAAAGAAAGAAATGCAACATGCAAAATTTGCATGCATAGCTAAAATTATATTCTACTGTGGATGGATGTAACCAATTATTGTTTTATAACTATCCTATGCAAAGGAATTTATAAATACCAAATAAAATTCCTAAAATATGAGAAAACAGGAGGAGAAAGAAGGGGAAGAAGAAGAGGAAAAGGAAGAGAAGAAAAAGGAGGAGGAGAAGGAAAAGAAGAGGTGGGGGGAGATGACCAGCCAGCATTCTGGGGGGGACCATCGAGAGGTCCTGAGACTACAAAGAGAGAGTAACCCAGCCTACATTCAGTTTTACTGCCAAAACTTGAGACATTTGAGAGATCCCTTCTTGAACTTCCCCAGACCTACCCAAACATCAGTTGTACCCCACAAAGCTCTCACAGTCCACTCCATAGGGTTCAGAGGAGTCACCCTGTGCAGCAGTCCCCAACTCCTAATCATCATGGTCATTGTGAAGTAAATTTTATTTAATTCCTAAGTGTGAGTGGATTGTTACTCAACTATGGATAATTGGAACAATGGTCTGACAGAACTGCCCTTGAGAACTCTTGCTCAACTGCATTTGCAAAATAAATATACCTTAAGCAATAAAGCAAAGACTCCTTCCTAATGACATTTACTCTCCTTGAATCCATGCCTATACGTAAACATGAAAGAGAAAGATATTAATCTATAAGTCGGTGCTCTCTGGGAGCCAGACTAGGCCTCGAGCTTGTTTGTTTCTCCAAATGCTGAGCACTTTATTAGCATGGATTAATAAAAATAATGTTGGATCAGAGCTGCCAAGGGGTGATTTGCCCTACCCAAGTGAGAGATACTCTCTAACAGCTCCATCAGGCTCTCTGGAGGCATACAGAAGGACGGTGCCATTCGCCAAAGGACACTCAAGAAGCTCATGGAGAGGAGCAGAAATTCCAGATAAAGGACCTGATGGGTGAGAAACGGGTGTGGGTGGGAGAAATGGGTTTGTGTTGAGCACTGTAATCTCTTTGGGGGATGAAGTAGAACATGAATTCAGTGCTTCATTCTTCCATCTAAACCCTTCACTGCTTGATGTAAAGGAAAAATATGGCTCCAGCTTAGCATTCAGGTCCATCATGCTCTTCCTGGCTGCTGTCTGTGTGCCTCTGGCCTTAGCTGCCAGCCCTTGTCTGGACCCACCCTTCTAAATTATTAAAATTAGCAAATAAGATAATGGGGTTTATTATAAAATTTTACTATATGCATTATAATATGTGCCCCTTTACTGCCCTCCCCATCCCTCCTCCCGTCTCGCTAGCTGCTTCTCCCCAACGCTTTCTTGTCGTAGCTGTGTGTGTATGCGTGAGTAGACAGATATACACAGATAGGTAGGTACATAGAGAGGATACACAGGTAGATAGGAAGAGAGCTTAATCCAGATTCTATAAATATATGATTATATTTATATTTAAGCCTAGATTATGCATATATGGAAAACATGAGATTATTGTTTTTCTGAGTCTGGCTCATTTCACTTAACATGATGATCTTCAGTCCCAACCACTTTCCTGGAAATGACACAATTTCTTTCTTCTGTACATTGTGTATGTCTGTCACTGCGATGGTTTGAATGAAAATGGGACCCCTAGGCTCACATGTTTGGATACTTGGTCGATCCCTGGTTGGTGGAACTGCTTGGAAGGATTAAGTGTTGTGGCCCTGCTCAGGACCACCCTGTGGCCTCATGTGGTTTCTTAGAAATCCTCTGAAAAGAAGACATTGAGAAACAACCTAAATGCTATGCATGGCTATTGTGAAGACTTCAAGGCCGTTTCTCTTAGAGAAGCCACACCCATGTTCTTTTCTGTGTCTTCTCTAGCTTTTCTCATTTTCTCTTAACACTTGTGTTTTAAAACATATTAAAAGAAAAAACAAAACTCTAATGCCTTTAAGCCCAGCACTTGGAAGGCAGAGGCAGACAGATCTCTGAGTTTAAGGCCAGCATGGACTACAGAGCCCAGGATAGCCAGGTCTTCACAAAGAAACCCTATTTCAACACCACACACACACACACACACACACACACACACACACGCACGCACGCACGCACGCACGCACGCACACACACACACACGCACGCACGCACGCACGCACGCACGCACGCACGCACGCACATGCACATCACCTCTTTTAATAAACCAAAACCATCCTTCATAAAAAACAAAGTGTTGTGGCCTTGATGGAGGAAGTATGTCACTAGGGGTTGGCTTTGAGGTTTCAAAAGACTCATTTTATTCCTCCTGTGCTCTCTGCCTCTTGCTTGTGGTTTGACATGTGCGCTCTCAGCTGTTGGGGCTGCCACGACTCTGCTTGGCCATCAGGAACTCTGGAACTATAAGCCTAACAAAATGCTTTTGTTTCTAAGTTGCTTTGGTTATGCTTTTCGTTCTAAGTTTACTTTACCACAGCAGTAAAAAGGTAACTAATACAGCCACATTTTCCTTTAGTCATTCATCTGTTCATGGGCACCTTGGCAGTTCCGTATCTTGGCTACCGTGAAGAGTTAACACACATAGATTTGCAAGTACCTCTGCTCATTTGACCCTGTGCACTGCGTGAAAGCTTCACCTGCCAATAAAAATGCTGGTGGCAAATTAGCTCAGGCAGAAAATAGAAAGTGGGGCATCTGGGAGAGAGAGAAAGAGAAAGAGAAGATGCTGGCACAGAAAGAATAGATGTGGGGAGATTTGCCCAGGAACACCGATGGAGACAGATGTATGAAACAAGGTGAGGGAACCAGCCACATGGCAGGACTTGGAGTAGAATGCACAGGTGAATTGAGTTATGAGCTAGTTGAGGAACAAGAAAAGGCTTATGGCCTAAGCATTTATTCATAATTAACTAAGTGTTCGAGGCCAGCCTGATCTACAGAGTGAGTTCCAGGACAGCCAGGGCTATACAGAGAAACCCTGTCTCGGAAAACAAAACAAAACAAAACAAAACAAAACAAAACAAAACAAAAAAACCAATTAACTAAGTCTTGGAGTCATTATTTTGGGGAACAAAGAGGCTATGAGGAAAAGCCCAAGGTTACATTACCCTTTGATCCAGACTCAGCCACATTCTAGAACATCTGTCTTATTTAGGGTTTGTATTGCTGTGATGAAACACCATGGCACAAGCAACATGAGAAGAAAAGGATTTACTTCCACAGCAGTGTCCATCATTGAAAGAAGTCAGGACAGGACCCTCAGGGAGGCAGGAGCTGATGCAGAAGCCCTGGAGGGGTGATGCTCACTGGTTTGTTCAAATGGCCTTGCTCAGCCTGCTTTCTTATAGAACCTGAGACCATCAGCCCAGGGATAGCACCAACCACCATGGGCTGGATCCTCCCCCATTAATAACTAACTTTTAAAAAATACCTTACAGCTGGATCTTATAGAGGCATTTTCTCAATTGAGGTTCCCTCCTTTAAGATGAGTCTAGCTTGTGTCAAGTTGACAAAAGCTGGACAAACGACACCTTGACACACAGGCATATCACTGTTCAGCCATAACCTTTCTTTTCACTGCCAAGATCACACATTAACATCAACATCACAACACCCAACATTTTACAAATGTTAAAAGCCCCACAGTCTTTAAAAATCCAAACACTTTAAAATTCAGAGTTTCTTTTAAAACCTAAAAATCTCTAAAAATTCAGTTTTTCCAGGCTGGAGAGCTGGCTCAGTGGTTATGAGTAGTGGCTGCTCTTCCAGAGGACGTGGGTTTGATTCCTAGCATTCACATAAACAACCATCTATAACTCCAGAGAAGTTATGCCTTCTTCCTCTCCTCTGCCCCCATGAACACTGCACACATTCGGTACACAGACAGACATACAGGCAAAACACCCATCCACATAAGGTAAAAATAAATAAATCTTTAAAAAAGTAAAATAAAAATTCAACTTCTCAACTATGGGTTCTTTTTTTTTTTTTTTTTTTTTTTTTTTTTTGGCTTTTTCAAGACAGGGTCTCTCTGTGTAGCCCTAGTTGTCCTGGAACTCACTCTGTAGACCAGGCTGGCCTCAAACTAAGAAATCAGCCTGTCTCTGCCTCCCAAGTGCTAGGATTAAAGGCATGCGCCACCACCACCTGGTCTCAACTATAGGTTCTTGTAAAATAAAAAATTAAATTAAATACTTCCCTACTTCAGGAGGGAAGAATGAGGGCACAGTCACAGTCTGAGCAAAGCAAAACCGAACTCCAACAGTGTAAGTAGCTCAGCGTTCAATGCCTGGGATCCATTCACAATCTTCAGGGCTTCTTCAAGGGACCCTGGGTCACTTCTCCTACTCTGCCCTCTTCAACACACACAGCTTGTCTTCCAAGGCTCCAGCTGTCTCTGTGCCACCGCTGCTACTGTTCTTAGTGGTCATCCCATGGTTCTGACATCTCCAAAATGCTGGGTCTTGTGCTGAAACTGGGAAGTGCTTTCATCAATAGCTTCTCCTCATCTCCCATCATGGTGCCACACCTCAGCTTCTCTGCATGACCTTCAAGCTTGGGCCATACACTGCTATTGAGGCTACGCCTTCACCAATGGCCTCTCCTGGCCTCTCACAGGGCCAAGCCTCAGCTGCCCTCCATGACTTCTTTGTGCTTTCAAAACCCACACCACCTGGGTGACTCCTACACCTCTAAGTTCTGCTGCCAGTGTGAAGTATGACCTTGGCTGCCTCTGGAACACAGTTTCTGCATGCTGACTCTCAGGAAACACTTCCCAGTGATTTCAACCCAGTGATGCTGGTCTCTTCTTAATCATTACTAGTTTCTGACTCCAGCTAACCGGCATCAACTGTCCCAGTAATACAAAGGTTTCACTTCTGTGGTTCTGGTCTCTTGTTAACTAGAGCTGAGTTTTCAGCTCCAACTAAAAAAATATTAATTCAAAAATAGCAAACAGGCTTTGTGGTGAAGTCTTTAAACTTCCGTTTGAAATGTCTCAAGCCAGGCCTCCATCTTCTGCGCTGCTCTCAACATCCTTTTTCTCCAAACTTCTACACAACATCCCGTTGGGCTCTCAACACTCAATGCTTTTCTAGCCCAGAGTTCCAAAGTCCTTCCACAATCCTCCCCCAACAACAAGGGCAGTTCTGCCACAGCCCACTTTGCTGGTATCAGCTTGGCTGAGGTGGCTTGGTGGCACTTCCTGGTCCCTGAGGATTCTAAGGCCTGCTTCTCAGTCTTCTTGTCTCAGTTCTGACATGGCCCAGGTCACTTCATTATCTGCATGCCCTGATCACTTCCTTTTTTAATGCTTATAATCCCAATGCTCAAAACACTGAGGCAGAAGGACTGTGAATTCAAGGACCATCCTGGGCTACTTAGTGAGTTTGAGGCCAGCCTAAGCTACGTAGTAAGATTATGACTCAAAAAAAAAAAAAAAAAAAAAAGCAAAACAAAACAAAACGAATAAACAAAAACCTAAAGAGAATGTCTAAATAGAGCTGGGCAGTGGTAGCACACACTTTTAATCCCCATACTTGGGAGGCACAGGCAGGCAAAGATGTTAGTTCTAGGCCATCCAAGGACTTTATGGTAAGCCCATCTCAAAAAGGGAGGGTGTACTGGCTGTTTTTTGTGTCAACTTGACACAGGCTGGAGTTATAGGAAAAGGAGCTTCAGTTGGGGTAAATGCCTCCATGAGATCCAGCTGTGGGGCACTTTCTCAATTAGTGATCAAGTGGGGAGGGCCCCTTGTGGGTGGTACCATCCCTGGGCTGGTATTCTTGGGTTCTATAAGAGAGCAGGCTGAGCAAGCCAGGGGAAGCAAGCTAGTAAGAAACATCCCTCCATGATGGCCTCTGCATCAGCTCCTGCTTTCTGACTTGCTTGAGTTCCAGTCCCGACTTCCTTTGGTGATGAACAGCTGTGTGGAAGTGTAAGCTGAATAAATCCTTTCCTGCTCAACTTGCTTCTTGGTCATGATGTTTGTGCAGGAATAAAAACCCTGACTAATACAAATTGGTACCAGTGTAGAGGGGTACTCCTGTGACAACCTGACCATGTTTTGGGGAGGACTGTGGAAGGACTTTGGAACCTTGGGCTAGATGGTCCATTCAGTGTTGAGACCTCTGTGAGATGTTGTATAGGAGCTTGGAAGATAATGTTGAGAACAGTACAGAAGATGGAGGCCTGGCTTGTGAAATTTCAGAGGGAAGATTAAAGACTCTTATCAGGGCCATGAAGATTCTGTGGTTTTGGTTAGCTGGGGCTGAAGAATCAGCTGTGATTAACAAGATACCAGAACCACTAAAGCGAACCTTTGTGTTACTGGGACTATTGATTGGTTAGCTGGA
This sequence comes from Apodemus agrarius, assembly GCA_964023405.1. Classification (NCBI taxonomy): domain Eukaryota; kingdom Metazoa; phylum Chordata; class Mammalia; order Rodentia; family Muridae; genus Apodemus; species Apodemus agrarius. Next base: position 44,099,861 of record OZ030011.1, read on the forward strand.
GCTAAGAAATTAGCGGTGATTAAGAAGAAACCAGCATCACTGAGGTGAAATCTTCTGGGGGAGTGTTTTCTGAGAGCACAGAGGGTGTGTTCCAGATAGCCAAGGTTGTACCTCATGCTGTAGCAGGACTTGGTACTGTGTAAGAGTCACCCAGGTGGTACTGGTTTTGAAGGCATGAAGAACAGCTGAGGCTTGGTACTGTGAGAGGCCATGGAAGGCCATTGGTGAAAGTGTACCCTCAGTTGCAATTGATGGCCCAGGACTGAAGGGGTCATGCAAAAGAGTTGAGGCTTGGCACCATGAAAAAAGCCTATGAGCGGCTATTGGTGAAGCCTAGTTACAGCGGAAGATAGCAGTGTTTTGGAGATGCCAGTACTATGCAATGACCACCAAGGACAGCAGCAGCAGTGGAGTACAGGCAGCTGGAGCCTAGAAGACAAGGTGTGTGCTACCAAGGGCAGAGCTGGAGAAGTGACCCAAGCCCTTGGAGGAGCCCAGAAAATCATGAGTTGGATCCCAGACTTTGAACCATTGGAGTTTGAGTTTTGCTTTTGATTGTGACTGTGCCCTGATATTTTTCTCTCTTGAAGGAAGAAAGTAGAGAAGTGGAGCCCACAGTTAAGAGACTGAATTTTTGAAAGAATTTGAATTTTAAGATATTGGACATTTTAAAGGGATTGAAGTTTTAATATGTAAAGACTGTGGGACTTTTAATGTTATTTAGATCTTGGGGATGAATAAGAAAGTAAGGGTTGAGGCTTAATAGTGATATGTTGATGTGTCAAGTTGACAAGGGGTCAATTGTACTGGCTGTTTGTATCAACTTGACACAGGCTGGAGTTATCATAGGAAAAGGAGCTTCAGTTGGGGAAATGCCTCCATGAGATCCAGCTGTGGGGCATTTTCTCAATTAGTGATCAAGTGGAGAGGGCCCCTTGTGGGTGGTACCATCCCTGGACTGGTATTCTTGGGTTCTATAAGAGAGCAAGCTGAGCAAGCCAGTAAGAAATATCCCTCCATGGCCTCTGCATCAGCTCCTGCTTCCTGACCTGCTTGAGTTCCAGTCCTGACTTCCTTTGATGATGAACAGCAGTGTGGAAGTGTAAGCCGAATAAACCCTTTCCTCCTCAACTTGCTTCTTGGTCATGATGTTTGTGCAGGAATAGAAACCCTGACTAATACAGAGGGGGAGTGCAAAACCAAACCAAAGCAAAACAGAATGTCCAAATAGAAGTTGAAAAGGTTTGCTCTTGGCAGGCATTTGTAAACTTATCTCACTGGGTTTCACTCATTTTTCTTCTATTTTTTTTAATTGTGGGAAAATGCTAATACTATAATCTTTTTTTAAAAAAAAAATCTAACCTTTTCCTTTTTAAAAATTGTTGTTTATTCTTCCACAATTTCATGCACACACATGTGCAATTTGACCATATTTCTGCCCATACTGTCCTCTCATGTTGCTCTCCCTTCCAACTTCCCCAGTTTTGTGTCATTGGTTCGGGGAGGTCTACTGCATGCATAAGGTTACATACACGAGCACAGGTAGGGCATTATTTATTTGTGCAACAAAATTTTATCGGTGGCTCTAACACTGAGGTGTAATACGACTCCCCTCCGGAAGCAACCATTTCTGTGTTATTCTGTATTCTTATCAGTACTGGTGTGTTGGGATGACTTACACCCACACACAAATTGTATCAAACGGCTCTGTAGGCGTGCTAACGTATTTTCAATTGTTAATTGCTGTGCTCACCTTGGCAGCACATATACTAAAATTGGAACGATACAGAGATTAGCATGGCCCCTGCGCAAGGATGACACGCAAATTCCTGAAGCGTTCCATATTTTTGAAAATATCATCCTAAGTGAGGTAACCCAATCACAAAAGAATACACATGAAATATATACTCAATAATTCTGTTGTAATTTTTTTGTTGTTGTTTTTTCGAGAGTCTGGGTTTCTCTGTGTAGTCCTGGCTGTCCTGGAACTCACTCTGTAGACCAGGCTGGCCTCGAACTTGATTCCTAGGTAGGATGCCCCCTGGAATATTGTAACTCCATTCAGGGTCCTAGTTGGGGACTGTCTCAGCCCTGACTGGTGGGCAGTCCATCACTGAGAAGGGAGAGAAACCAGAGAGGCTGAAGAAGAGAAGGGACTGTGGGTTGTGGTTTGATAGTGTGATCAAACACCGTGCAAGAACAATCTGGCTTAGGCCTCACAGTTAGGAGGAGCTGTTATTCCCATAGTTGGCTTATGCCATGTGGTCACTGTTATTCAAGATGAGAATGAGGTCACATGGCAAAGTTCATCCTTTCCAACCCTACTGAAGATGGCTGCCTCCATCCTGATGGGGGGACAGCTGCTAAGATTGCAGTGAGCCACATGTTTCCTTTAAGATCCCTATGTATAGACTTTTAATTACCAATCCTGGTGTTATGTTGTAGTGGCTATTCCTGGTTGTCAACTTGACTATATGTGGAATGAACTACAATCTAGAATTGGAAGGCTCACCTATGATCCTAATGTGGAGGCTCAGAGATATAAGTTTCTGACCTGGACTTAGCATGGAGATCTTGAAGCATGGATTCCAGTCAAGGTCATCTGGGATTAAAGGTGTGGAGACATACACCTTTAATCCCAGACTTCAAGTTCATCTGGGATTAAAGGTGTACACCTTTAATCTGGGCTACACCTTCTACTGGAGACATATATAAGGACATTGAAAGAAGGAAGACTGATTCTTCCTTGCCGGCTTGCTTCGTGGGACTGAGCAACTGCAAGATCCTTGGACTTCCATCCACAGCTGCTGCTGACTACTGTTGGGGAGTTGGACTACAGACTGTAAGTCATCGACAAATTCCCTAACTACATAGAGACTGCCCATACGATCTGTGACTCTAGAGAACCCAGACTAATACACCAAGCTTTACTGTTTTTTTTTTTTCTTGAAGAAATTCTTCTTTATTTGCTGTATGCCCTTAGGATAATTTCCAGAGTGAATGTTCTGGGTTTTCCTCACAAATTTCCCCAGTCCTTTTGCTTGGTTAGAGACTGAGGCACTCCCTGCCACTGTGTTGGACTGTGTGATAGCATCTTCTTCATATGGCCATTGGCCAGTGGGCGGAGAAAATGGGCTCGAACCTGAAGCAGATAAAACCTTCACAGGCATGCCAGTGGAGACCTTCCAGGCAGCTAGAAACTGTCTGTCGTGTAAAGTGGTGGTTCTCAACCTTCCTAATGCTGCAACCCTTTAATACAATACCTCATATTGTGGGAACTCCCAACCATAAAATTATTTTCCTTGCTACTTTATAACTGTAATTTTGCCATCGTGATGAATCCTAATGTAAATATCTGATATGCAGAATATCTAATATGTGACCCCTGTGGGGGGAGGGGGATGGTCAGGACCCACAGATTGACCCACTGATGTGAATGCTATGGCTTCCTGAGGTAGAAAGCAAACTCTTTCTCTCTCTTTTTTCAAGATTTATTCATTTATTTACTTTATGCATGTGAGTCCACTGTAGCTGTCTTCAGACACACCAGAAGAGGGCATCAGATCATTACAGGTGGCTGTGAGCCACCATGTGGTTGCTGGGAATTGAACTCAGGACCCTGGAAGAGCAGTCAGTGCTCTTAACCACTGAGTCACCTCTCCAGCCCCCCCTCCCCAAAGCAAACTCTTAAAACACTGACTTCTGATTCCATAGGATCTGTGTCCTCCCACAATGGAAAATGCATTTATCTCAACTTTAAAAGTCTCCATAGTGGGGCTGAAGAGCTGAGGGCTCGTGAGTCCAGAGCACTTACTGCTCTTATGGAGGGTGGGAGTTCAGTTCCCGGCACCCAGGTCAGATGTGTCACAGCTGTTTGTGACTTTAACTTCAGGGGATACAATACCCTCTTTTGGCTTTTCTGTGCACTTTTACTTACACACACACACACACACACACACACACACACACACACACATACACACACTGTCTTAGTTAGGGTTTTACTGCTGTGAACAGACACCATGACCAAGGCAAGTCTTATAAAGAACAACATTTAATTGGGGCTGGTTCACAGGTTCAGAGGTTCAGTCCATTGTCATCAAGGTGGGAGCATGGCAGCATCCAGGCAGGCATGATGAGGAAGGAGGTGAGAGTTCTACATCTTCATCTGAAGGTCCATCCCTGGACCAAGCATATCCAAACCAACACACACACACACACACACACACACACACACACACACACTTATTTAAAATGTAACATTTTAAAAATCCCCATTGCCTCAGCAGTACCAGTACCAGTACTCAGTTTGCTGAGTCTCCAGGCAATCTCTCAGCTATGAGCCCTTGAAAATTAATAAAACAGGAAGCTACATAATTCCATTATGCAATGGCCCAGAGCAACATCCAGACCAAAAGGCTCCCATAGCCAGGATTCATGGGTCCAGGAATCAAGGGGTGGAAAAGGGAATAGTTCCACTCACTATCACTCCTAGTGACCCGCTAGGAAAATTTTTGCTTCCTGTCCCCACAACTTTAGGTTCTGCTGGCCTAGAAGTTTTGGTTCCAGAGGGGGGAGTGCTCCTACCTGGAGCCACAACAAACATTCCACTGAACTGGAAGCTCAGATTTCCCCCTGGCCATTTTGGGCTTCTAATGCCCTTAAACCATCAGGCTAAGAAAGGAATAACTGTGTTAGGAGGGGTGATACTACCCTGTGGAATGAACTACAATCTAGAATTGGAAGGCTCACCTATGATCCTAATGTGGAGGCTCAGAGATATAAGTTTCTGACCTGGACTTAGCATGGAGATCTTGAAGCATGGATTCCAGTCAAGGTCATCTGGGATTAAAGGTGTGGAGACATACACCTTTAATCCCAGACTTCAAGTTCATCTGGGATTAAAGGTGTACACCTTTAATCTGGGCTACACCTTCTACTGGAGACATATATAAGGACATTGAAAGAAGGAAGACTGATTCTTCCTTGCCGGCTTGCTTCGTGGGACTGAGCAACTGCAAGATCCTTGGACTTCCATCCACAGCTGCTGCTGACTACTGTTGGGGAGTTGGACTACAGACTGTAAGTCATCGACAAATTCCCTAACTACATAGAGACTGCCCATACGATCTGTGACTCTAGAGAACCCAGACTAATACATATGTGTTTTAAGATAACCCCTTTGTTAGGGATTTTGTATGGTTTTACTTATATCCAATATGCTTACAAATCTTGAAGTAAGATTTGGACCTTAGCAAAAGTTTTAGAGAGTTAAGCCAAAACCTAAAGAGTAGACATTAGTGGCAGTAGTCCTCACTGAGTATCGTCTGCTCCTTTACTTTATTTTGCTCTTTTTTTCTGTCACATTGTCAGGTTATCACCTGATATAGGACAGAGATTTTTGGAGGAAACCTTTAAACATGCTTGGGTCTAGAGGAGCGGGAGCCATACCCCACCTCCTGGGCCAGTTTTTACTTGAAGCAGGACGGCATAAAACAACAACCCAGTACCACTCCTATGTAAAAGATCCCCACAAAACTGAAAACCAGTAGGCTGAGAACAAGGAAGGCTTGGGGATAGGAAATTGTTGAGGTGTGGCTATAGACAGAGGATACACCAAGAGGGAGCTAAGAGATGCACCGGCCAGCACAGATGCCACCGCAGCGGGCCTACTCCTTAGCTCTCTTCTCCTGCTAGTCTGGGCTTCTGGCTCCCATTCTGCAACAGACTTACAGAGCCATCAATGATATCTTCTTCTTCTTCTTCTTCTTCTTCTTCTTCTTCTTCTTCTTCTTCTTCTTCTTCTTCTTCTTCTTCTTCTTTGGCTTTTCGAGACAGGGTTTCTCTGTGTAGTCCTGGCTGTCCTGGAACTCACTCTGTAGACCAGGCTGGTCTTGAATTCAGAAATCCGCCTGCCACTGCCTCTTGAGTGCTGGGATTACAGGCATGTGCCACCATGCCCGGCTTCCAATGATAACTTCTAAGACAGGATACTTACATCGAGCAGGGGTGAGGGAGAGATCAGACAAAAATAAACTGCACTTGGAGCAAAGAGCGCTAGGGAATAGGGAATCTCTTCCCACTCCCTGGATCACTTATAATATTTTTAAAGGTCCCAAATAATATTAGGATCAATCAGGCCATTAAGAGCCATTTGGGATTTGATTATCTATGGGATATTGAGGCCAATTTTGATCAGAAAGGTGAATAAATTTAGGCCCCTTTGGCTTGGATTTCAGGTGCAGAGGCTGGAGGTTTTCTAAGAGGCATCCCCAAGGGGGACTGAGAAGGTACAGAAGACACTGTTCTCATGGATAAGAGAGGGGAAGAAAAATGTCATTGTGGTCGTGGGTGTTCCCAGGACTCATGGAGGACCAGGCCACTCAATGTGGGGCAGAGACTTAGTCTGGCTAAGCTAAAGGAGAGACTCTGATACCAGGACTTTTGCAGAAGCCAAAAGGCAAGGACGAAGACCCAGCTCTAGTGGTAGGTTCTCATTCACAGGAAGGGTTGAGGGACTGAGATACAAAGCCACGAGGGCCTAGAGGAGCTGTGGGATTTACAGGCAGCTCCGAACAATCGCCCGGGAGAGCTAAGGAAACTGCAAGGTTGCAGCTCCAGGCGGGGTGGGGTGGGTGGGTAGGGGTGTAGGATTAGGTAAAGAAGACTGTGGCTGGGGGTACCTCTATCTCCACGAGTACAAGAGGGGTGCCAAACACTCAGTGCACTTCGTCATTTCCTCAGACTCAGAGAAACATTTACACTGACCCAAGAGAAAAGTTTCCTAATTGTCGCTGGTGGGTGGGCTGCTAAGGGATCAGTGAGTCTGTTAATAGGTCCCAGTGTGGCTCAGACCACGAGGGGGATCACGAGCACTAGAAAGAGTCTATTCCAGGTTCCCCCACACCCCAAATGTAAGTTCAGGGTTAGAACCAAGGTTGAAGCAGGAAGGAGAGGCTGCAGCTTTGACAGCTCCTGCAGTAGTACTCAACGGCTGTCTCTCTCAGCAATTACACCAGTGCATGGTAGAGATACTGTTAAACATTTATAAAATGAATAGGAAACAGAAACCATAAAAGGCTTTTATTGAGCTGTGAGCTGCTCTCTAAATACTAGACATTACGGTGACAAGAAAGAGACAAATGCTGATGATTACCAGATAATGCAATGCTAAATCTGTAAGAACATGTCTTTTTTCCCAGGTGCTATACAACATGTAGCTGCAAATTAACCATGGAACAGGTGTCTTCCAATGAATGGAAATTAATTATGCAAATGAACCAGAAACTAATAGTGTAGGTAGGAAGCCACAGACAGATAGTGACTTTCAAAACTTGTTAAACATGATTATCCATGTTTAATCCCCATGAAATACACCTCAAAGGAAAGAAAAGCGTGAACAAGGAGCTTGCCTGTTCCCAGAGAAATGTTCCTGAAAGGATTAAATGTTCAAGAAAGGATTAAACTCTTTGACAAAGTGATAAAACCAACTATGTCAATCTGAGAAATTCATTGTTTCCTTGAGGAGTAATACGTCATACAGTCATTCAAGAAACTATTATCAAATAACCAAGTACTTGGGAAATTATGAAGGGTACTATCATAGTTCGAAGTAAACTCAACAGTGATTCGCTAGGGGAGGTCCTGATTTGCTTTGCCCCATAGGACAAAGGTAGTCTCTGAGGAAGGATATCTTCCATCACACCAACTGTCAGACTAACAGCTCCCGTCCTGTGTAATCGTCCTCAGAATACTTTCCAGACTCTATCTCCCAGACAAGATGTGTTAATTTCCTAATAATGATCAGGGAAAATTGAACCAAACACAGGACTTGGGCCCCAGGAGATAGCAAACTCGCGAGACTTCCAAACAATCACTTAGTGGCTAGAGGGCGGTAGAAGGGTTGGCTAAATGACCAAATAGGGCCTAGTCCCCGGACCATTGAAGACTTCTGTTCCAGTGTTATTAAACTTTTCATAGTGCTTGGAAGCATCACTCTGAAAGTATCGCCGCTAGGCGGCCGACAAATCCAGGACTACATTTCCCAGAGGGCTTTGCTTCCTGGCGGTGGCCGTTGAACTGGGGTGTGTCTAGGAATCAGAAGCCACAGTCCCGCCGTCCTCTTTGGAGCATCAACTTCCACTGCTCTTCGGTGGTGCTGAGATGGTTGGGTTCCTGCTACTGCTCTCTCTTCCCTTAATCCTGTACTTGGTCACGCCAAAAATCAGGTCTGTGCGAATGTTGCCTTTTCTTGCCAGGTCTTTTAGAGAGGGACAAAAATCCCCACTGAAGCTCGCCGCCCTTCCAACCCCTACTCCCCGTAAAGAAAGACTGGGAAATGACTGAGGAGTCCTTTAAGATAGCTAAGATCTGGAGCTTACTGGACTGCAGGTGAGATCCTGGTGCCCTGGACGTGGGTACGGCCAGACCCCAGACCCCAGGTAGTCTTAAAAGCGCTCTGGGTCTCCATCATCCTGTTTAGCTTTTCTGGCCTCTTATTTCTTCCTGCACTATCTGCTTTCAGGCTCCGGGAAGCCGGAGAGCATGGCGGGCTTCAGATTCTAACTGTTTTCTCCACTCCTACGCTTTGAAACAGCCTTTGTCTAGCTATTTGCCTCCAGCCCTTGAGGTACTACAGGGGGTTTGCATTTTTGCTCTCTGAACCGGTTCTCAGTGTTGTCTGGACAGCTCTCTTGTTGCCATTATTCACTCCTCCATGCCGGCGTTTGCGACTATTGAAGATTCATTTTCTGATGGAGTAGGAGTGTGTGCTTGTTTGCCCGAATTAGATCACTAGGGACCAGGAGGGGAAGCACGCGGTCAAAGAAGGCAGAAAGGTCTCTTGATTAGGTGTGTAGTCAGCCCAAACCTGGAGGTGTAATCACCTGAGAATCAGCAGCCGGCTACCACAGGGGCCGTCCACTGATTGGTTCTGAGTAAATCACCAGGAGTGACGGTGGACCAGTAATCAGCGCGCCCTTCTTTCTGGGCACGTAGCCATAGTTGCTATTGGAGGGGAGGCTCCTTCTGTCATTTCTTACGATGACCAACGGTTTTTATTTTTTGTTTTTTTCTTCTCTCCCTGGTGGCCTACTTCCATTTCTATTTTTCCTCCCCCGCTGCATACTTAGTGCTGCCACATATAGGCACACATGGGCCCTGTACTCAGGTGAAAACATGGCTTTCTTTCTACACGATCTTCATATAGAATCTGAACAAAAACTTGAACCAGAGCTAGGGACTCTACTATTCCCGTTGGAGCTAGCTTGGGAGAGTGTGGCCAGAGCTGGGCGTTCAAAGTTGATTGTCTTGTTTTTGATGATTACAGAGGAAGGGTCAATTTCCTGGTCCCCAGGGTTCGTCAGTGTTGAAGTTCAGTCTGAAGGGTTGTGAGGCAGAGCCAGGGGCCTTGATCCCCGAGGAGAGAGAGGCTCCTTTGGGCACCACAAGTTAGTTTGCCTTAAGTAGAGGCTGCTTGCAGATAACAAGTTTAGTAGAATGGTTGAAATTCTCCTTAAAAACAGATTCACTTAGTCCTAAAATTGAGGGAAAGAGAAGAGGAAAATCTGGGGTTGTGTTTGGGCTTTATCCATTTGGGAAGGCGTGCAGAGCACACAGCACAGGAGCAGGGACTCCAGTTAGACAAGCAAGGCACCGATCTTCACTCTTTCTGCTGTAACTCTGCTCGGTGGTTGTTGTTGTTATTGTTGTTGTTGTTCTGATATTAATATGTGATGGTAGACGTCAAACCCAGGCCTTGGCACTGGAGTAAACTACATATTTACTACATACCCTGTTACAGTCCTAATTCTTGTCTCATTCTTAAATGTGTTTTTTTTAAAAGTGTGAATGTGGTATTTTTTTCTTATTTTCTGACCTAGATTCATAAGCTTATGATTTCTATTCTTTGAGTTGGATTAGCCATTCTTAAGATTATAAAATGCTGTTTGCCACAGATTGGCATATAAAGACTACTTTTCTTCTGTTTGGTTGAGTCTTATGATTTCCTAAGCCAAAAATGCCTGATTGGAAACTGTAAACTGAAGTCGGGTGCCTGACCAATCAAACACTCATCTAGGTCTTGTGCTTTGCGGAGCAGATAGACTTTGTTTCGTTTTTTTTTTTTTTTTTTTGAGACTGCATCTCTCTATATTACCCTTGCTGTGCTGAAACTCACTCTGTAGACCAAGCTGGCCTTGAACTCAGAATCTGCCTACCACTGCTTCCCAAGTGCTAGGACTAAAGGCATGGGCCACCATACCCAGCCAGATCTAACTTTTGTCTTTAAAATGCTATCACATTTTATCCTTAAACAAGAACATAATTTTTTTTTTCCTTTTAGAGACAGTTGCTATGTAACCCAGGCTGGCCTTGAACTCATCTCCTCAGTGGTGTATACCTGGCTTAAGAGCAGAAAGCTGTTTTCTTTCTTCTTCCTTTCTAAGATTTATTTACTGTGTGTATGTTGTTATATGTTGGGGTGGGTGCACATGTGTGTACTGTGGCGTGCATGTGGAGGTCAGAGGACAGTGTTGAGTCAGTCCTCACCTCCCATCGCATAGGCCCTGGAGACATACTGATGGCAGCAGCTTAGAGGCAGGCACGCCTAACTGCCAAGCGTGCTGCTGGCCTTGCCATTTTTTAACTTAACCTTATAAAAGAATAACATCGGAAGCAATAAAAGCAAACTCTGCCCTGGCATTGGAAGGCAGATGGAGCTTCAGGACTCTTCAGCAGGAATGGAGAATGAAGGACTGACGTGTTTTCCCGTGTCTCTAGGAAATTGCTGTCCAATGGGGTGTGCACATCTAATGTCCAGCTTCCCGGGAAGGTAGCCATAGTCACCGGTGCTAACACAGGCATTGGGAAGGAGACAGCTAAAGACCTGGCCCAGAGAGGCAAGTGCACCTGTTCCCAACGCACCTATGCTGATATGTTACCCCTCACAGTGATGGTCATGGTTCTTCCCAGACTTGGAATGTAAGAACACTCACTCCAAGTACCTTATTAATTTCCTGTTATAGTCTAAATCTATTATGATACTCTATAAATAATGGGCACTTAAGAAGAAAACTTTTAAAAATAGCAAATATTATTTTTAGTTTTTTTTTCCTTTGCTAATTTGCTTCAGATACTATGGTTGTGAAGTAAGGGATAAAAATTCTATTTTGTAAAATGTCAGGAGCACTCAGCATCTGCATTCAGTCTTTCAAGCCACTTGAAACCAGAGCTGACTGCTTTTTGTTTTTGCGTTCCCTTCATTTGGTTGGCAGGAGCCCGTGTGTATTTAGCTTGCCGGGATGTGAGAAAGGGGGAGCTGGTGGCTAGCGAGATCCAAGCCATCACAGGGAACCGTCAGGTCTTTGTGCGGAAACTGGACCTAGCTGACACCACGTCTATTCGAGCCTTTGCCAGAGACTTCTTATCTGGTAAGTGGTGAGAAACTATATTATAATCATTGAGATATGATTTGTGTCAAAGGGACATCTTTAGGATGCAGAAATTAAAAGAAAGTCTGTTGTAGTTCCTTTACTTTTGCTGTGATGATATACCGTGACCAAGGCAGCTTATAAAAGAAAGTGTTTAATTTGGGGTTCCCAGTTCCAGAAGGCTAGAGTCCATGACTCTTATAGCAAGCAAGGAGCGTGGCAGCAGGTAGGCAGGCATTGGTTGTCGAACAGTACCTGAGACATCCTATCTGGATCTGCAACTACAATGCAAAAAGTAGCTAATTGGGAATGGTGTGGGCTTTTGAAATCTCATAGTCCACCCTGAGTAACATACCTTCTCCAACAAGGCCACACTTCCAAATCCTTCCCAAAGAGTTCCTCCAGCCCCAAAATTATAGCAATGAGCAAGAGCTGACGTCAAAACTGTAGCAGAAACAGCGGAACTCAATAGGGGCTTCGTAGGGTATATTATAATCATCCATGCTAGGATAGGGAGATGAAGCGACCCTAGGCTTCTGAGAACTGGGGCTATATAGAAGGTTGAGATTAATAAGAGAGCCATGTGGTCCACAGCATATGTACTAAGAAGAAGAGCAGAGCCCTGGCCACCTTGGACATGGTACAGCAGTGTACTAGCTCTGGGTCTATTGCTTACCTTTCCTTTGCTATGATAATACAGTTCCAGAAGAGTAGAGACCATAATGGCAGACTAAGGCATGGCAGCAGAGCAGCTGAGAGCTCACATCTGCAATAGCAAGCAAGATACAGAGAGATACTGGGAATGGCAAGAGTCCCTTGAAACCTGTCCCTAGAGACATGCTTCCTCCAGCAGGGTCACACTACCTAATTCTCTCCAAACAGCTACCAACTGGAAACCAAGTATTTAAATGTCTGAGATTCACAGGGGACATCTGATTCAAGCCACACACGTAGGATCTGGGTAGGGAGAGAAAGGGTGGGGTTGTGCAAGGATTAGAACCCAGGCTGATATCATGAAATCATTCTAAGTGATGTAGGATCTTGATTTAAAAACCTGTGGTGCCGGGTGTGGTGGCGCATGCCTTTAATCCCAGCACTTGGGGGCAGAGGCAGGCGGATTTCTGAGTTCGAGGCCAGCCTGGTCTACAAAGTGAGTTCCAGGACAGCCAGGGCTACACAGAGAAACCCTGTCTCGAAAAACCAAACCAAACCAAACCAAAACAAAAAAACCTGTGGCGCCAGCAAGATGGCTCAGCAGGTAAAGGTGCTTGCTGCCAAGCAACCAGAGTTCAATTTTTAGAACTCACATGGCGGAAGGAGAGAACTAACTCTTACAAGTCGTCCCTCTGACCTGCACATACTCCATGCCATGTATTTTCTGTCTTTCTCTCTCAAATAAATAGATGCAATAACATTTTTTTAGAAAGCTGTGGTATCTCACCATAAGTAGGTATACCTCACCTCCATCACCTAGGGATCTAGACTTCCTGAGGAAAACAACTTCTACCCTTAAGAGTTTACAGTCATAAAGTATAAATCATACAAGGAAATAAACTCAGAGAGAGAGGTGGCAGGTTTCTTTGAGGGCCAGAGTCCCACAAGTATGAATGCTCAGGGAGCACCCCAGCCCCACCCACCCCTGTTAGCTGCTAAGTCTTTCCCTTCATCTTGGAGAGTCTTTCTGTTGAGAGAGGGAGATGGAACACTTCCCCAAGACAATGAGTAAGGAGCTTTTGGAGAGCCTGGACTTGATAGTCTGTGATGTAACATGGAGTTTTGTCCTAGTCTTACAATAAAAAAACAATACAAAGTCACTGGAGGGAATAAGGGCAAAGAGTGCAGTCCCCCACCCCTGCTTTCATCCCCCCTGGAGGCCTGGGCCTGGGCTGTGAGAAGGACATCTGAGATGTGAACGCTGTGGTTGCTTTCTCTTCCTACAGAGGAAAAGCATCTGCATATTCTAATCAACAATGCAGGCGTGATGATGTGCCCCTACTCGAAGACCGCAGACGGCTTTGAGATGCACTTTGGAGTCAACCACCTGGGTGAGAAATCTGTCTCCAATCAAAGCCATGGGGAACCGAAAACTCAGAAAATTCAGGAGTCAGGTGGAGCCTTCTCTGTGGCATTACTGGGGCTCAGGGCTATAATTAACCATGCATGCATAGTAAATAGTTGAGAACTGCCCAAAAGATGAGGGCTAATTCTGAGGGCCTTCTTCAGGTTCTGCCTACACACACACACACACACACACACACACACACACACATGTATGTATACTTATACATGTATGTATGTATTATGTATGTATGTATAAAGAATTATTTACGTGTGTGTCTGTATGCTATGTGTATGTATGTATCTGCAGAAGCTGAAAGAAAGCATCAGATCTTCTGGAGCTAGAGTTATGGGTGGTTGTGGGTCTCCACATATGCTTACTAGAAAACAAACTTGGATCCTCTGGAAGAACAGCAAACTCTCTTAACTGCTGAGCCATCTCTCCAACTTTTCTCCTTACTTTTTATCTGTAATTCTGATTTGGCTTGTGTTGGGAGACTATTTGAACAGCTTGATTAGCCAGAGGGCTGTGTTGCTATTCTTAACAATCGATCTTTATAGTTAGCAACAGGTAGAGGCCATGTGTTCTCCATGTTCCTTTGTGGGTCAAGCTCTTCCTTCCACGACCTCCAACTCGTGGTCTTCTTGCCTCAGCCTCCTGAGTGCTAAGGTTACACGTGTGTGCCACTGTTTGCTCTTAAACAGTGATGGTAACCTCTGTTGAATTAAAGCAGTACTCATATCCTTGCATAAACATATCTCGTATAAGGACATCTCATATCTTTGGCTGCTTCTAATTCCTAAAATTCCCCGAACACTCATAATGAAAAGTTCTCTAACTCATAATGAGAAGTTGCTATCCTGGGTCTCATTCCCAAGTACCATCTCACCTATACCAGCTGCTGTGGCAGTTCCCTCCCTCCCTCCCTCTCTCCTTCCTTCCTTTCCTCCTTTTTTCCCTCCCTCCTTCCTTCCTTCCCTCCCTTTCTCCCTCCCTCCCAGAGCTGATCTTTGCTTATCACGATGTTTCTGATCCCCATGCAGATGCTGAACAACTCTGATAATCCTACTTTCTCTCAACAGGTCACTTCCTCTTGACCCATTTGCTGCTAGAAAAGCTGAAGGACTCGGCCCCGTCCAGGATAGTCAACGTATCTTCTTTGGCACACCATCTGGGAAGGATTCACTTCCATAACCTGCAGGGCGAGAAGTTCTACAGCGCAGGCCTCGCTTACTGCCACAGCAAACTAGCCAACATCCTCTTCACTAAGGAGCTGGCCAGGAGGCTGAAAGGTGAGTGCGGGTGAGCAGTGTGAGACAGGAGACCGTAGGGATAGGCAAAAGCCACAGGATGGAGAGAGTTTTCCAGAACCCATTGCCTGCACAGGACCTGCTTCTATGAGTGTAACTGGGTCTGCTTTCAGTCAGTAGCCCCCACTGAGTATTGGAGGTGGCTGTCTAGGGGCAGAGGAATTCTGACTTTGAATCTGAAGACTTGGCCTCACTGCTTAGTGTTGTGCTACCTGCAAGTTTCTGAGTTTCCAAGTTTAGTCCCCCCTAGGTGAGGTGAGAATTACTTCACAGCTTGTGGTCATAATCCATCCAGTCCTCACAAGCAAGTGAGGGTTTTACACTCCTTGTGACAAGTGAAGTGGTACATAATAACAGACATCAGTGTGAAACATGTACTGGAGTTGGGGATAGGGGAGGAGGCATCTCTCTAATAGCAAAAGGTCAAGCAAGGGGCTGAAGAGATGGCTTAGCAGGTCAGAGCGCTTGTTGCTTTTATAAGACTCAGATTCAATTCTCCGCATCCACATGGTGGCTCATCACCTGCAGTTCTAGTTCCAGGAGATCCTAATCCTTCTGGTATACTCCTTGGGTATACTATGGCACACACGCATGCATACATGCAGGCAACATAGTCATAACTATACAGTTGTTTTTTTTTGTGTGTGTGTGTGTGTGTGTGTGTGGTTTTTCGAGACAGGGTTTCTCTGTATAGCCTTGGCTGTCCTGGAACTCACTCTGTAGACCAGGCTGGCCTCGAACTCAGAAATCCGCCTGCCTCTGCCTCCCAAGTGCTGGGATTACAGGCATGCGCCACCACCGCCCGGCAACTATACAGTTTTTTTTTAAAGAAAAGGTCAAGTGAAAAAAAATATGCTTGAGAAAGGGACTCTCTAGTCATGAGTAAACATTAGCATTGTCTGCTGTGGATTTCTAATAAAGAGAAAGGGAGTCTAGGGCGAGCAGTGCTTATGAGGTAAGCCAGACAGAATCGAAGCTCAAGAGTCAGGGCTAGAGCCCCACTGTTGAAACAGGGTGATCAAACCACATGGACAGCTGCAGAAGTTGTGAGATGGGAAAGAAGCCAGTGGTCATCTCAGGCCCAGTGTCCAACCTGTGCTAGGGCAAGGTATCCCTTATCGGTTCAGGACAGTTAAGAAGGAAATGTTGTAAGAACTGCCAAAGGGCGGATGAGGAAGCCATGATGATGAGGAGGTAGAGAGATGCATCCACTGTGAGAGTTAGGGAAAAACAGTAAGGGAGCCTTGGCAGTTGGGTCCATTAAGTGGAAAATAGTGGTGTATATAATACAGGAATCCTGATGTGCAGGAAGATTGATCATCTGTGCCACAGACAAGCCTCCTATGACCTACTTAGGGTCTGGGGATAAAGTACAGAACAAGGCAGGTCCAGGCACTTCCTTGATTTGCTTTACAGCTCTGTTGGGGAGAGAGGTTAACAAGTGTTTGTACAACTGGCACGTGACGCCACTCTAGTTGTATGTGAGTCACATTCACTTTATGACATTTAAATAGTTTAGAAGTACACAGAACTAAAGACAGAAAACCTCTATTAATCCCCCATCCTTCAAATTACCACTGTCAGCAGCTGCCAGTCACCTTCCTATACATTTGCTTCTGTGTATTTGTCATAGACGGATCTACAATTCTAATAAGATCTTTGTGGTCTTTCCATGTAATATGTACAAATTACTCCTATTCAAAGGAGCCTATAACTCCAGCTCCAGGGGATCTTCTGGCCTTTGCATGTACCCCACACACACATGGCATACACAGAAAGACTCACATATACACATAAATAAAGTAGAAAATCTTTAGAAAGTGAGTGTCAGCCAGGTAGTGTTGATATACACATTAATCCCACCACTTGGAAAGTAGAGGCAATCGGATCCCTGTGAGTTCCAGGCCAGCTTGGTCTACAGAGCCAGTTCTAGGACAACCAAGAGAACACAGAGAACCCCTGTTTGGAAAAACAAAAACAAAATTGTATGGTGGGAGTTTAATGAGCCATGAGAATTCTGAAGTTTGGTATTTGGGTAGAGAGTGATGACTGAGGAACATCCAGAAACGAGTCACAACACCTAGAGATTCAAGAACATTGGAAGAGGCATGGGTCATGGAAGGCAATGGAAAAGAAGCCTGAGAGGGAGGGATGAGGACGGCCAACCATGTAAAGAGCTGCGCAGAGGCTAGGCCTTGGCTCTCCTCCTAGTGCAGCGACAAGCCTGTTCCTGAGTCTGTGCGGTGTGTATAAACAAATCGCAGTGGGTGGGTGCGTGTGATGTCACCAGTTGCACAGAGATCGTCTGTGGGGGTCATAAGCAGGGGGTGGTGTCACATGCTTTGCTCTCTCTTTCTAGTTGGCAAAATCAAATTTGTCTTCTTGACATGTCCCCTGCCTACCCCAGGCTCTAGAGTGACAACATATTCTGTCCACCCTGGCACAGTCCAGTCTGAATTGATTCGGCACTCGATGTTTATGAGATGGATTTGGAAGCTTTTCTTCTTTATCATCAAGACCCCTCAGCAGGGAGCACAGACGAGCCTGTACTGTGCCGTAACAGAAGGTCTCGAGAGCTTAAGTGGCAGTCATTTCAGGTATGAATGTATCTGCCTTTGAAATGAGTTATTACTGTGTAAGGGAAATAGCTCGGGTTTGTCTGGTATCATAAATGTGTTTTTATAAAATGTGTGTGTCCCAGAGTTGGAGAGATGGCTGGGCTAGCACAGGTTGCTCTTCTAGAGGACCTGGGTTCCATTCTCAGCACTCAGTTACAATTGTCTGTAACTTTAGTTCCAGGAAATCTGACATTCCCTTCTGGCCGCTATGGTACCAGGCATGTACATGGTTCATAGACATGCATGCAGATAAGTACTCATACATATAAACCAATAGCAATAGATTAAACATTTTAAGGTATGTTTTCTAAAATAGTTTTTGTCTTTTAATAAAAAAATTAGCCTGTTTACACTTTTTTTTAGTACCTGCTAGCTTTGATTTTATTTATTTATTTATTTTTTGGTTTTTGTTTTTTTTTTTTTGGTTTTTTTTTTGTTTTTTTTTTTTTTTTTGTTTTTTCAAGACAGGGTTTCTCTGTGTAGTCCTGGCTGTCCTGGAACTCACTCTGTAGTCCAGGCTGGTCTCGAACTCGGAAATCCGCCTGCCTCTGCCTCCCAGAGTGCTGGGATTACAGGCGTGCGCCACCACCGCCCGGCTGATTTTATTTTTTATAGCATCTTTTATAGTAATAATTATGTTTTTTCTGCTTTTGTTCTCTCCCTCTAATGTCAATCCTATTTTCTTCACTTTTTGCACCCCAACATTTTTCTTAATTGTTTATTTTATGTATATGAGTGAACTGTAGCTGTCTTGAGACTCATCAGAAGAGTGCATCGGATCTCATTACAGATAATTGTGAGCCACCTATGGATGCTGGGATTTGAACTCAGGACCTCTGGAAAAGCAGCCAGTGCTCATAACCACTGAGTCATCTCTCCAGCTCTTCTATTTTGTTTTTAATCTGTATTTCTCTATTATCTTCACAATTGAAATAGAATCAATCAAGTCTCTTGTATTTTATTTTATTATTTTCTTAGTGCTGAGGTTGGACCCTGGGGCCTCTTGAGGCAAGTGTTCTATCACTGCCACACCCCCTGACTAACTTTTGTTTTTTGGGTGTGTTACATGCATGTTTGTATGTGTGAAGGTTTGCGTGTGTGTCTGTACATGGGGAAGCCAGAAGGATAACTTCAGGCACCCTCTGCCTTTTG
Organism: Apodemus agrarius; assembly: GCA_964023405.1. NCBI lineage: Eukaryota > Metazoa > Chordata > Mammalia > Rodentia > Muridae > Apodemus > Apodemus agrarius. Next base: position 44,118,429 of record OZ030011.1, read on the forward strand.
CAGGGGGTAGGACACAGAAAGGCAAGATTTCTCTTTAGCTTGAGATGTGCCAAGAAAGCTAGAGTCCCTGGCCAGTGGGTCCAGGAGCCCAGCTGTCTCAAGCCCCTGCCCTGGGATTGCAAGTTTGTGCCACCACATCTGGCTTCTTTTATTTATTTATTTTTTTTTTTTTTTTATTGTGTGTGTGTGTTTGTTTGTTTTTTGTTTTTTCAAGACAGGGTTTCTCTGTGTAGTTCAGGCTGTCCTGGAACTCACTTTGTAGACCAGGCTGGCCTCGAACTCAGAAATCCGCCTGCCTCTGCCTCCCAAGTGCTGGGATTAAAGGTGTGCGCCACCACCGCCCGGCTTGGCTTCTTTTTTTATAACATGCATCCCCATGTTTGCAAAGCATGCACTTTACCCACTAAGCTAATCTCCCAGCCCTCTTATCTACTCACATATTTATTTTTTGAGACACGTTCTTGCTGCATAGCCCAAACTGATCCCAAACTCACAATCTGCCTGCCCCTGCTTCAATTTTATTGAAGAATAAATAGCATATTAACCCCATATTCACCCACTATCCAGCTTAAGCTGCCAATAATTCATGGCCAACATGTCCCATTCCCATCCTCAAGCCTGTCACCATATTTTTATAAAGAAAATCACGTGTCACATAAGTTCAAACTTACAACATATTTTACCCCACCTTGAAGATATTGCTGATATTTTATAGACAAGACCATGGGTAGTATTGGATTGGAAAAATGAATAAACAGATGATAAAGGGTTAATAGTGCCAAACTGGTGGAGGAGCCATAGAAGTTAGTGCAGCAGAGAAATAGAATCTGGTCTCTGCTTTGAGAGAAACAAAAAAGGGGAAATTTTTAAAAAAGCTTTTTTTTTTTTTAATAGTGAATAAGTAACCCTGTAAGATACAGTTCCTGGTTTCAAGCAGTGACAATTGAAATGAAAAGGCAGCTTCTGTGAGTGAGGCCTGCCTGACTTCTTAGTGGATGCCTAGTCGAGTGTGGGGCTGAGAGGATTTGGGAACCCAGTTTCATATCTGTGGGACCAGGAGGTTGATGAGAGCGGGAAAGGGGAAGCAGAAGGGGGAGACTACATGCAGCGTAAGGACCTTGAATTCCAGAGCAGTGGGCGTGAAGTCTGGGAAACAGGCAAGCAGGAAGTGTGCTGCACTGTTAGCGCAGGCTGGGGGCGGTCAGTGGCCAGTCAGCTGTCCGACATACCTCCATGGCAACCGGTCCAGGAATGTGGGGACACCAACTGTCTTTAATCTTAGTTCTATTGTTTCCCATCCACTCTTCAAAGAGGATAAGTTGATTGGGAGGGTAAGTTTGCTATTGCCAAAAAAAAAAAAAAAAAAAAAAGGGGGGGGATATTCACTTGAAATGACAGTTGTCTACCTGAGACTATAAATGTGTCTAGTATGTGATATCTGCATGCATACAAGTAGAATTGTATAGCAGATAGTTGGAAATAAAGATCTGAACCTCAAGAACTATATAAAGTATAAAAGCACTGTCCACTAGACACATAACTCTGCGCTGGAATGATTTTATTTTTTTATACTTTTGAGTCAAGGTCTCACTAAGCCTTCGCTGTCCTAGAACTTGCTCTGTAGACTATGTTGTGTCAAATAGAGATCTATGCGCTTCTGCCTCCCAGGGTGCTGGGATGAAAGGTGTGCCCACCACACTGACCTCAGCTCTTCTTTTCTTTCCTTTTTTCTTTCTCTTTCTCTTTTTTCTTTTTCTCTTTCTTGTTTTGGTTTTTCGAGACAGGGTTTCTCTGTGTAGCGCTGGCTGTTCTGGAACTCACTCTGTACACCAGGCTGGCCTCAAACTCAGAAATCCACCTGCCTCTGCCTCCCAAGTGCTGGGATTAAAGGCGTGTGCCACCACTGCCCAGCCCCAGATGTGTGACTCTTAAGGACCTTCTCTTATGCTGTGAATATTAATTTTTACTTCATATTGAAGGTCTAGCAGCAGTCATGTAGCTCGGTATCTAGAGATGATGTTGAGGCCTGTTCTGATAGAGAGAGGCCTTGACTATTTTAGTGGCTATTTCCTCTGCCTGCTCCTACTAACCTATTTTCTGTCTCTAAGATTTGCCTAGTCTCGATGTTCGCATAAGTGGAATCATAACTAGAACCTTTTGTGGTTTCTTTCACTTCCTTAATGTTTCCAAGTTTCATCCATGTGAAAGCATATTTCACTATTTAGTTACAAACAATATTTCATTGTATGTTCATATCATTATATACCATGTGTAAAATGAACATACTATTCTGCTTTCTGGCTATTTAAATAATACTGTTATGAACATTCATACAATATTTTATTATTATCGGGCTTCCTTTCATGTTGGTTTTTGAAATAAGGCTGGCCTGGAACTTGTGGCAGTTATCCTACCTCAGCTTCCCAAGAGCTGGGGTCACAGGTGTGAGCCGCAGTGCCCAGCTGGGATCACAGGTGTGAGCCGAAGTGTCCAGCTGGGGTCACAGGTGTAAGGTGAGCTGCAGTATCCAGCTGGGGTCACAGGTGTGAGCTGCAGTGTTCAGCTGGGGTCACAGGTGTGAGCTGCAATGTCCAGCTGGGGTCACAGGTGTGAGCTACAGTGTTCAGCTGGGGTCACAGGTGTGAGCTGCAATGTCCAGCTGAGGTCACAGGTGTGAGCTGCAGTGTCCAGCTGTGGGTTTGGTTTTGTTTTGCTTTTGTTTTGATTTGGTTTTGAGATCAGTTTTCACTCTGTATCTCAGCTGTGGCTTTGAATTTACAAAGTAACTCAGGCAGGCCTTGAATTTATGATCCTCTTGCTTCTGCCTCTTGAATACTGTAGATTAAAGACATACACCATCATACTTGACACACATAGGAATTTTTATATGGACATTCCTTAATGATCTATAGAGGAATTTCTGAGCCATTTGGCAGCTTCGTGTTTAGCTGTAGAGAACTACCAGGCTTTTCCATTTTGCACTCCCACTAGCAGTGCGTGAAGGCTTTGGTTTCCCCAGTCCTGGGCAGCACCTTTGCTTCCTTCTGCTCTGACCATCCTGGTATATATGAAATCGAAGCTTATCATTTTCATCTTCCTGCTAAGGTTGTTGAGCATTTTTGTGTGCTTTATTCATTTGTGCATCTTTATTAGAGAATTGTCTTTTCAACTCTTCTGCCAGTTTCAAAATTTGTCTTTATATTGTTCAGTGTTCTTTACAGTCTAGATACCAGTCCTTTATATGATTTGCAAATATATCTTCATATTCTGTGAATTATCTTTTCACCTTTTTTGATGGTGTCCTTTAAAGCTCAAACACATTTACAGCATATATGCATGTGCATGTGCGCATGTGTGGGCTCGTGTGTGTTGCTGGAACTGAACCCAAAGCTTCTACCACTGAGCTGTGTCCCTAACCCGAGTGTCTAATTTTAATGTTGATGAAGTCCAATTTATCATTTTTATTTGTCAGTTGGACTTTTGGTGTCATATCCAGGGATCCATTGCCTTACTTGAGGTCACAAGGACATCCTACGGTACTATCTTTCCTTCTAACCATTTTAAAGCTTTGTCATTACAGTAAGGGCTAAGATCCATTCAAGTTAGTTTTTCAATGTGATACTCTAGAAAAGCCATGTTAGTTACTTTCCTCCTTGCTGAGACCAATTAGCTGACAAGAAGGTGGAACAGTCAGTTCATAAGAGTGGCTAGGTCCTGCAGAACAACCCAGGTGCCTCATTCACCTGTGGCTGGCCATGTGAGTCGAGAGAATTTCTGATTTTTTTTTTTTTTATATTTATGCTGGGGAGGAAGTGTTACTCAGTAAAGCTTTTGATCCTCTTGTAACTATAGGAATGAAGACACAGTTGCTTGCACATGGTATCGTGGGGAGGTCAGCAGTCCCCAGAGGAGGCCTTTCTTGTTGGAGGCTGCGCTGTACACAGCCCCATCTTCCCCTACTAGATACTGGTATACCTCCATCCACTGTGCAGCCACAACTGTGGTCAGACGTTACCAGGTTTCCTTGGGAGGGACAGCACCATGTTTGAGAACCCTGCCCTTGGAGCACAAAGCTAGGACAAAGGACAAGTAAAATCCTAGTATTAGAATGTACTAGAGGTGCAAGGGAGTTACTAAAGTTGGTAAACACTCTGGGTTTGTCCAGAGTTATTTGCTTATGTTCCCACCAGCATTTCTTGCAAGATCATGGGATGAAATGATCCTCATGTAGCTAGCACATCTGATATTTGGACCAAAGTTCACTCTCTAGCATCCACAGAAAAGTCAAGTGCAGTGGTACACACTTGTAATCCCAGGACTAGGGAGGCAGAGACAGGAAGATCTTTGAAGCTTGCTGGCTAGCCAGTGACTTCTGGTTCAGTGAGACCCTGTCCTAAAAATAAAGTGGAGAGTAATTTAGGAAGACATATGATGTCAATATCTGCCTTCCTTATACATGAATACACATATGCACATGTGCACACATGAACATGAATGTATTCATGACTGATGTATACATGCACACACAAAATGTACTAGATGCAGAGAGTGTACGATGAATAAAAGAATTGTCCTTGAAAGAATTTTGTAGGTGGTACAGAGTTTGGGTGTCTGTCCTACAGAGTTATGGCAATGTAGAGAAGGATTCTGAGAATACCTTTCTGTGGCTTGAATGTGTTCCCCAACACAACGGTGTTGAGAATGAAAATCATCGAGTTCATGGAATATTGTTGCCGTTATTACTGAGAGGGTTTGGTATTATAAAAGTGATTTCCCCTCATTCTCACTTTTACGCTTTTTGTTCTTCCTCGCCCCCTCTCACCGTGTCCCCATGTGCCAGGACTTCAAGAGGCCCGGGCAGTCAGTACTCAACCACCGAGCTAGCTCCCCAACTGTGTTAGTTAGGGTTTTATTGCTGTGAACAGACACTATGACCAATGCAAGTTTTATAAAAGACAACATTTAATTGGGGTTGGCTTACAGGCTCAGAGGTTCAGTCCATTGTCATCAAGGCAGAAACATGTCAGCATCCAGGCAGATATGGTGCAGGAGGAGCTGAGAGTTCTATCTCTTCATCTGAAGGCAGCTAGTGGAAGACTAACTTCCAGGCAGCCAGGGGAAGGGTCTTAAGACCACACCCACAGTGACACACCTACTCCAACAAGGCCACATCTCCTAATAGGTTCACTTCCTGGGTCAATCATATACAAACCATCACATTCCACTCCCTGGTCCCCATAGGCTTGTTCAAACATGAGTCTATGGGGGCCATACTTAAACATAGCATAATGCAAAAATACATTAATCCAACTTCAAAAATCCCTGTAGTCTATAGCAGTCTCAACAGTGTTAAAAGTCCAAAGTTCAAGGTCTCTTTTGAGATTCATCCAATCACTTAACTGTAATCCCCCAAGCAAGACAGGAAACCAGCTGGGCAAAGTTCAAACTCTGCATCTCCATGTCTGATGGCAAAGCAGTCTTCAGATATCCAACTCCTTTTTCATCTTTGTTGACTTCAACAAGGTTCTTTCCCCTGGGCTTGTTCCACTCCCCGTTAGCAGCTTTCCTTGGCAGGCATCCTGTGGCTCTGGCATCTTTAACATCTTGGGTACCCAAAGTCAATTTCAGCTTCACAGCTTCTTGTTCCAGTGTCTGAGATCCATACATGATCTTCTGTGTATCTCCAAAGAGCTGGTGTCACTTCTCCAGTTCTGCCCTCTGTAGCACCCTAAGTTCAGATTGATCCACTCCACTGCTGTTTTTGGTGGTCATCCCATGGTACTGGCATCTCCAATATGCTAGGGTCCTCCACTGCAGTATACTTCACCAAAGCCTCTCATAGGTTCTCTTCATGGTACCAAGCCTCAACTCCTTTGCATGACCCCTTCAGTCCTGGGCTGTCAGTTACAACTGAGGCTACACTTTCACCAATGGCCTTCCATGGCCTCTCACAGTACCAAGCCTCAGCTGTTCTTCATGATGCCTTCATGCCTTCAAAACCAGTACCACCCAGATGATTCTTACATGTTACCAAGTACAGCTGCAGCATAAGGTACAACCTTGGTTATCTCTGAAATATAGTTTCTTTGTGCTCTCAGAAAACACTTCCTATATTTCACCTCTGGTTTTTTTCTTAATCACCACTAATTTCTTAGCTCCAGCTAACCAGCATCAATTGTCCCAGTAGTCTCCTTCTTTTGAATATAAAGCCAGAGACACGTGGCCGAAGCTGCTGAGTTCTGCTGCTTGCAGGTGCTGAAACATTGACCCCCTTATTCTATTACATTATCACTACCTTCCTTTTTCCCAGATCATTCACTGCCTAAGTTGGCTGTCCTGAATCTTGCTCCTTAGACTGACTTTGAACTCAAGAGATCTGCATGCCTGTCTCCTAAGCACTGGGATTAAAGGTGGAAGACTAACTTCCAGGCAGCCAGGGGGAGGGTCTTAAGACCACACCCACAGTGACACACCTACTCCAACAAGGCCACATCTCCTAATAGGTTCACTTCCTGGGCCTATCATATACAAACCATCACACCAACCTTCTTCACTCATGAAACAATGCCTTCTGCAGTCAGTGTGAACAGCAGGATGTTGGCCACAGGACACTGTCCAAGGCCTTGAAGGGTAGACCTTGGACCTCATTTGAAGTAAATAGACCTGTATAGGTGTGTCTGGGTGACACTGATGTAGCTAAGCATATACATGGTCCACTTGTATAGCAGGGAAAGCATTCTGATCAGATAAAAGTAGAGTGAGGAGATAGAAATTTTTTTTTGAGATAAAGACTGGAGAATAGTCTGGCTGGGGTGGCACATGCCTATAACCCCAGCATTGGAGGGGAGGGAGTCAAGGCAAAAGAATCATGATCTTGAAGCCAGGCTGAACCAACAGAGCAAGTGTTCCAAGCCTGCCTGGGCTACAGAGAGATGCAAACAAAAAACGGATCAACAAATGAGGAAATAGGATAGCATTGTCCCTGTAAAGTACCTGGGAGCCCTGGGAGCTCTAGATTGTTTTCCTAGCATATTTTTTATATTGGGTAGAGAAAAAAAATGCCATTCTTGACCCTGTGTTTCAAGTCTCTCTGTTTCCCTTGCAGTGATTGCCAATTGGCATGGGTCTCTAGCCAAGGTCGAAATGAGACAATAGCCAGGCGGCTGTGGGATGTCAGCTGTGACCTGCTGGGCCTCCCAATGGATTGGTAAGTGGTGGTTTGGACTCAAAAGAAGATTGGAGGAGATGATGATTGTCCTTCCAAGTGGCCAAAACCTTTAACAAGAAGAGCACAGAACGTCAAGCCTCGCCTGTTTGGCATCCAGTTAAATTCCAGCCCACTGCCAGGTTCCTCTAGACCCCTTGCGTTTGTATGACTACTTTTGTTCCTGCTCCTGCCGGCGTTTCTAGTGGTATCACTGATAAGACAGAAGACCTTAGTGTGACCTCCACGGCTCCTATTTTCCTTTGGAAGCTCCTCCTCACCAGGAGCACAGAAGCCCTGTGAAGGTTGGTACGTGGCAATGTGGATTAGATGGAGCTCCACCCAGCCAACCATCCTTTCCTTGAAGAACTACATTGTAACTGCAGCCCAACCTCAGGAGTCCAGTGACCTGGCTCCAGAGCCGATCTTTGTGGTCCCAACATCTGGATACTTAAGAAAAGTTCCCACTAAATCTGGCAGTGTGAAGCATTTGCTACTGAGACACTTTTCTATGTCCAGACCAGAGAAGAGCTTCCTTCCCTCAGAAGTTTGTGGAATTTGAAGGGCAGTGATAAAAATAAAGCCAAACTGTCATCTGACTGCTGTTTCTCAGCCTCGTAAGGAGGTAATGAACATTATGAGATGATAGGTCGCTGGGATCAGTTGCTGACCCCACATGCACAGAGGCCTCCTTTTTGTGCCTTAGTTTCTCTTAGGAAACTAGAAAAGGAAAGGCCTTCTCATTGTCACTGTGTCCATTTTGTGTGTCTTCTTGTGCATTCCTGCAGTTAGATGTGTTTCCATGCAAAATTCACAGTAGCCACAAAGGAAAAGTCCTTAATCAGATTTTAGTGCAGACAAATGACCAGAGAATGGAACAAATCACTGCGGAATCTTTGGGTACAGTTGCAAAGTGAGGGAGACACTATCTGTGTTGTAATCGGCCACTGAGAAGCACAGATACTGCAGGGAAGAAGTTTAAAAGAAAAAACCTAGTAGGTAACACGTGATAATGAAGGGGTGAGCCAAGGATCTAAAACCATAACAGAAAGGCAGTAGCAGACAGCTATAGAAAGGCACACTGTCTTCTTCACCAATCAGTGTGGCAAGAAATGTCCCAAGCACAAGAGTGAAACCAAGTCTCTATTTAGAAATGTTATCTTAAGAATTGGTAATTATAGTCAGTTCATAATCTTCCAGAGCATTTTCTTACATTAGCTTAACATGATGCCCTTTTCAGGAGTATGTGTGGAGAGATGGGATGGCTTAGTAATGGCTGCTGTTCCAGAGGACCCTGGTTCAATTACTAGGGCCCATATGGTAACTCACAACCATCTATGACCTCAGTTATAGATGGTCTAAAGGATCTGACAGCCTCATCTACCTCCACAGGCCCTGCAGGAATGTGGTGCACAGATACACATGCAGGCACTCATATAAATAATTTTGTAAAAAAAAAAAATCAAATTTGACATTGGGGGTGTGTGTTCTCCTGGAATGTGTGAGGCCCCTGGGTTTGATTCCAGCACTGCAAAAGAAAGTAGAGATAGCTTCAATTTACTAAAATTCTGTTTTATTTGGAGAGCTTTTATCAAAAGCAATAACGGGTGTGAGGAATCCCTCAATTCCTATCACTTGTTTGGAGGATGCTATTCTAAGGGAGTTTGACATTTTCTTGGGCTGACATATTTTAAGCTTGAATATGTAAGACTGACAGGAACACAATCTTTAACTTCTAGTATTTGCAAATAATTTTTATGGGCTTGTTCTGACCAATAAACTCATTTTAAAATTAGTTTATGGGGATATTGGAAAACTTTTTGATTTTTTGTGATTAATTGAAATAATATTTTACTTAATTTATATTCACGTGTCAATGGAAATAAAGGTTCTTTTCAATTACCTTGTTTTTAGTTCCAGATTATAACTAAGAATTAAATAAAAGTAATTGTCACTTAAGGGAAGCACTTACAGTTCTGCAGCTATTTCCCACTCTGCTGGATGCCTGTGTCCCAGAATCATTGCAGTACACCTGAAATGCACTTGCCCTTAATTTGGGTTGTAATCATCAAACCAATCATCAAATCATTTCCTACTTACATGCCGCCAACCAAAGGTCACTGTTTCCACATCTCTTGGTCTTGGCAGGAGCTCCTTTTTGTATCTACTTATTTCTGTGACAGAGAAATATTAGGGTTGAAGATATGGCACAGTTCTTTGGATCACACACAACTCTCACAGCATGGCAGGCAGCTCACCTGTAACTCCAGCTCCAAAAGATCCAGTGCCCACCCTGGGCTCCTTGGGCATGGCACTTGCCCTCACACATGTATACACATATTCAAGTATAAATCTTTTAATTTTTTTATTTTTGGGGTAGGGTTTCTCTATATGGCCAGGCTGTCCTGGAATGTACTCTGTAGACCAGGCTGGCCTTGAACTCAGTAATCCATCTGTTTCTGCCTTCCAAGTACTAGGATTAAAATTGAACAACACACACACACACACACACACAAACACACAAATGCTGGGCGGTGGTGGCGCACGCCTTTAATCCCAGCACTTGGGAGGCAGAGGCAGGTGGATTTCTGAGTTCGAAGCCAGCCTGGTCTACAGAGTGAGTTCCAGGACAGCCAGGACTACACAGAGAAACCCTGTCTCGCCCCCCCCCCCAAAAAAACCAAAAAACAACAAAAAAACAAAAAACAAAACAAAAAATTGAACAACACCACTCTTGGCCTTTTAGTTTTACATAAAAAAAAAAAAAGAAAGAAATATAAGACCTTGCACCACTGCTAACAACATCAGTCTTTGTCATCTCAGCACAATGTGTTTTATATTGTTTTCATTGAATTTAGCGGTCAGTAGATTCAAGCTTGTAAAGCCCAGGGCTTCAAAGACAAAAATCACTAGGAATCCACTCCCACACACACCTTGGTAGATGGATTGATTATAGGACTTGCTTATGCTAAGTGTTGTCGCCCTCAGTTATACCCTCAGCCCCGTGTGTATCTTTCCATGAATACATACTGAGCTCCCATGCAAACTTTATTTTATTTTATTTTATTTTATTTTATTTTATTTTATTTTATTTTATTTTTTTATTATTTTTTGGTCTTTCGAGACAGGGTTTCTCTGTGTATCCCTGGCTGTCCTGGAACTCACTCTGTAGACCAGGCTGGCCTCGAACTCAGAAATCCGCCTGCCTCTGCCTCCCAAGTGCTGGGATTACAGGTGTGGGCCACCACGCCTGGCTTCACGCAAACTTTTGAGAGTGGGCCCTTTGTGGAAACCCTGGCGACGGTATACATAGGAATTTATACCTATGGAAAGACAGAAAGGACTTCGTAATTGTAGATATATTTCACGAAAGGGCAGATGAGACGTGCTAAGATGGGTCTGCCTTCCATACCAAATCATACTTTACCCAAGGGCAGACACAAAATTATTTTGATCAATGTATCTTTGGCTTATCAAATTGTCTTTTCTTAACATGTTGTGAATGAGAACTCGGGGCAGCCTAATGGACTGGACTGGCTCAGCCGCCAAAAGCTGTATGTGTTCCGGGATCACACTGCCCATTTTCCTGTTCTGAAAACATGTGACCCTGGACCAATTAATCTCCCCACTTTTAGAGTTTTACCATCCGAGGGTAGGCAGACCTCTGTTCATCTATCTAGGGCTGAATCTGAACATTTAGACGGGATATGAACTGAAGTCAGGTGGCAGAATGAACTGCGATGACAGCGAGGGGCGTGTGTTATCCAGTCGCTGCGCAACACCGCTGACACTCCCGGCCCTCCCTCACTTAACTACAACCCCCAGCATGCTCTGCAGGCCCGGCAGGCCCGGATGAGGCGGCCGAGGCGCCAGTGCCGCGGACTCCCTTGGGCCCATCGCTTTGGTACCTCCCCTGTGCCCTCTGACTGTCTCCTGGTCGGAGGCAGCTGCTCGTCTCCGCACGAGGCCGCGCTCCTGTAGTAGCCGAGTGTCGTCCCTGCTTCGGCTTTCTGTCAGGCTTTGGCGCCCGGCGCCCGTGCAGTGACAGCAGGGGGGAGGGCGTCCGGCTCGGAGGACCCCGGAAGCGCCTGATTCCGGGAGACCGAGGTGCGGCCGCAGTGATGGCTTCGGGGCTGGGCAGCTGATTGCTGAGGTGGGAGTGGGCCCAGCGCCCGGAGTCTCGGTGGCCGCAGCTCACGCGCAGCCTGCGCCATGGCCACCTCCGCCGCATCCTCCGAGCATTTCGAGAAGCTGCACGAGATCTTCCGCGGCCTCCTTGAAGACCTACAAGGGGTGCCGGAGCGGCTGCTGGGGACCGCGGGGACAGGTGAGGCGGGGGCGGGACCAGGCGGGGAGAACCCCGCAGGGTGCGGGCTTCCAAACAGGGATCCTGGCCTCCCGCCTCCCTCTGGGGCACGCCCCCTGCTGCTGTCCCGCCCCGGACGCCCTGGGTTTGCAGCCTCTTGTGCTAACTGGGGGCGTGCAAAGGGGTAGACATTAGAATGTCGTCTAAGCAGGCCTCCCATGTCCTAACCCTCAAATTCTTTGTTATCTTCCTCTCCCAGTAGCATAGGGCGTTCCTAAATCCGCGTTCCTGTGTTTCGTTAAGACGACTTTATAAAAAAATCAAATCTTAATTTGGGGCTGGGCATGTAGGAGTTGGGTAGTTTGGTAGGCAGTAAAATTTTAAAAATAGTTGTAACCATAGAGATTAGCTTATAGGTGAGACAGTGGCGGGAAGTGAGGGGAGTAAAACAGCCAAATTGGAGAGGAACCAGAAGTCTCACATTAAGACTTTTTTTGACGTAATAGGATAAACCATTAAGAAACCGAAGCAGCGGAGTAATGTAGATTTCATTTTAGAAGCAAGGCGGTGCATAGCTGGATAGAGGATGTGAGAATGGCTATAGGAGACTGTGTTAGGAGCTTCTGTGACAGTTGACTAGGTAAGCATGGGAATCTGGAGAGTGAGCATTAAATCCAACAGGTGAGGCAGAGATTTATGAGACTGGTGGATATGAGGAGGAAGATTGAGGAGGGCCCGTGTCTGCTCACGTGATCAGTTGAATGACCGGACTTAAATAAGAGGCGCATACTTGTTTGAGCTGTAGATTAGAGATAACTTGTGTATTCTGTAACTAGCATGACAAAATATTTTTCTGTCATTAAAAACATTATGAAGAACTTATTAATTTAGTAAATACAGTAAAACTCAAGAGATTGCCAGTGGTGAATGCTTTTAATCCCAGCACTTGGGAGGTAGAAATAGAATCTCGGTGAGTTCAAGGCTAGTCTGCTTTACACAGCAACAGAGTTACAGACCAGCTAGATTTTACATCTTGAGACTCTTATCAAAAAAAGAAAAAAAGAAAGAAAGAAAATGAATAGAGTTCTAGAGCTAGACTACCCAAGTTACATACACCTTTTATTAGCTATGTGACTTTGCAAGTAATTTTCACCAAACTATAAAGTAAAACATAGCATCTAACTTCATGGGGTTTTTATGGGGAGTAAATGAGATAGGTAAACCTCTTAAAAATACCATCTGGCAATAGTAAGAACTACCAGCTATTATTAATATGTATTTATTATTTTATTTAGAACTATTGGCTCCCTATACAGTTATTCTTAGGATGTACTTTTTGTTTGTTTGTTTTTGTTTTTGTTTTTGTTTTTGTTTTTGTTTTGGGTTTGTTTTTCAAGACTGTGTTTCTCTGTCCTGGAACTCACTCTGTAGACCAGGCTGGTCTCAAACTCAGAGATCCACCTGCCTCTGCCTCCCAGGTGCTGGCATTAAAGGCGTGCACTCCCATCGCCCAGCCTCAGAATACTTATTTTCTAATACACTCACCACTTTGCATATTTATGATACAGTATATTGTCTTTGTGTTACTAGAAAAGTAGATTGGAATTGTAGTCTATGAATCAGCCCATCAGCATCATCTGGGAACTTGTTAGCTGCACGTGCTCAGTCCCCATCCTGACTAGCAGAATCAGAAACTTATGACAAGCAGTCTGTCATAACTGCACTCAAGAGGGATTTCTGGTGCCGGCTTAAGTTTGAGAGCCAGTGAACTGAAAATGAAATAGTATTTTTGGGGGACTGGAGAGATAGCTCAGCAGTTAAGAGCACTAACTGCTCTTCCAGAGGTACTGAGTTCAAATCCCAGCAACCACACAGTGGCTCACAACGCTCTGTAAAAAGATCTGATGCCCTCTTCTGGAGTGTCTGAAGACAGCTACAGTGTACTTACATATAATAAATAAAGCTTTAAAAAAAAAGAAATAATATTTCTGTTTGTTTAGCATGTATCCTAAACTCCCTGGAATTGTACACAACACATCCTAGGTATCTGATAAATAGTTGCTAGGTATGTCTGGAGTGGTGGTGCATACCTTTAGTCCTAGCACTTAGGAGGCAGAGGCAGGGAATCTCCATGATTTCAAGGCCATCTTAGAGTACACAGTGAGACCCTGTCTCAAATAATAAACTACATATTGTAGTTGTTATTATAAAAATCGTTTTTGGGCTGGGCCATGGTGACACATGCCTGTAATCCCAGCACTTGGGAGGCAGAGGCAGGTGGATTTCTGAGAGTTCGAGGCCAGCCTGGT